>JAKCOX010000011.1:18315000-18460000 GCA_022605575.1 Laterallus jamaicensis coturniculus
AAAAAAAAAGAAAAAAAAAGGAGAAAACCTAATGATACTTCTCTAAAGAGTCGAACCTTTTTACAAGACCTGTTGCCAATATTAGTGCCACCGAATGATCTCATCTTTCATTCTGGCTAAATTCCAACACACAATTTCATTAACCCAGGTACTGCAGGTGATAAAACTCATTTTTCCCTAAAGAGACAGCTAAAAAGTACCAGTTATACATTTATGAAGTACCAGCAATCAAAATTATGGATTTTCTAAAAGGTTTTTAACTACTTTTATTGAAAGGAAAATCGCTGTCTCAGACTTTTGTGACACTATTGCTAATAATAAATTTTACCATTTAGACATCGCAGTAATATGGTAGACAGTGTCAATAAAAGTATGAAACAAAGATGATCCCTGTCTCTTAAGTAAGGCTTTCTGATTACCCACCGGAAATTATAATGTGAAACATAAACTAAGAGCACCTTAAGATATAAAATGCAATAATGCAAGACAATGTGCCTCGCTACATATATGCCGTGCTCAAAAATACCTCACCACGTAGCGGGCGGGCACTCGCCATGTTTCCTGGAAGAAGCCATGCTCATCCCCAGAGTAAAAATATTTATAAACACGTGTAAAACTAAAAAATTAAGGGAGTTAGTTCGAGCAGGCTTGAATTTTCTTTTTTCCTTTTTCTCCCCTTTTTTTTCCTCATTTTTTCCTTTTTTTTTTTGTTGTTGTTTGTTTTCCCATCTGGCTCAGGAGAGGAAGGAAGCAGGGCTGTCTCAGGGATGCTACTCGTGGTCCCCCTCCCGCCAAGGGTCCCCACGAGCATCCCGGGAGCACTAGAGGGCACTGTGGGATTTGGGCCACCCCGGCCGTATCCCGGTGTGTCCCGTGTCCGTCTCCCACCCCCCACTCCTTCCTCCCCACCCTGCCGTTCGCAGCGAGGTTAATCGGGAGGTCGTAAAAGAAACGGTAACGTCGACATTTGAACGGCAATTCTAAGTACGTGGCGGGCTCGGGAAATAATAATTAAAAATAAAAAGAAAACTAGGCTTGTTTGGATCCTGGTGGGTCCCTGGCTGTGGGTAGAGTGGCTGCCCCCCATGCCGGAGCATCCCTGCAGTGGTACCCTAGCTCCATGGCTGAACGGGGGAAGGGGTGGGGGGGGTGGGAGGGGGCAGAACCGGTCCCACTGGGAATTCTAGCAAATAAATCCAAAGAGACAGCTGTGGACTAAGCTTCCCTGCACTCTTGCTACCTATTGGCCTCCCAATTTTGTCTTTGCTGCGCTAAGTGCAGCTGATCCCTCTGCAGCAGAGCCTGACACGCAAACGATGGCAATTAATGCCTTTGAAACAATTTACGATTTCCGGCCTACTTCAACGTGTATTAGCATATACCTGGTTTCTTTAATATACACTTTGTTTTTCCAAAACCACAAACATAGTTGCTGGAATTTCATGTGGAAGTGCTTAAGGGGTTGAAAGTTAACACCTTTGTGAGCCGAGCAGGCTCGCAGTTGCTGCTCAACAAAAGCCTCTTTGTAGAAGCTTTCCCCAAATGTTTTCTTAACATGTTCCAAGTAGTTTTAGGCAGGCAACTAAAGTAAACAAGATGTTACCATGATAAAAACACTTGTGAAAACATTACAGAGTGCACTTAGTTTCTTTCACGTAAACTCCCCCTCTCTTCATCAAAGTGAGAGGCAGGGAACGCAGATGACTGGCACCGCTGGGATACAGGGTGGCAGAACCGCTCCCCAGGTCTCTGGCCCTCTTCTAGAGAAGGTATTTGGTGTAAAAATGGTACGGATGTGATTAAGGGCATCGAAACCAAAATCAAATTTGAAAAAAAAGCCAAACAAAAAAAAAAAGGCGGTGGCAGGGAGGAGGATAAAACCACACTCATTTTAGGTTTTTTTTTTTCCCTGGATGCCCGGACACCTTGCTGAATAAACTGCCCTCCCTTCAGTCGGGATTTCCCAGACAACTTGCCGTTTAAGGGGTGTATCTGTTTCTATCTGAAGGGGTCCATATTTCTATCCGCAACAGTCTTTAAACACATGCAAATGAAATCAAGGGTATAGTCAATTTTGAAGGAAAGTCGCTCTGTGCTACTAATTGCTCCTTTTGCTGCCGCCTGTGAGCCGGGCCCTGGTTAACACGCGAGACACGTGTGCATCCTCCAGCCCTCACCTCACTTCCCACAGCTTGGCAGAAGGCTGTTCAGGTCAGCACGGTGAAACAGGACTTGGTTTTTGGTTTTTAGGCTCGGGGAGCGTTGCAGGGCGCTGCTGTTTCACTAGGCTTACCAGCAGCCCCTGCTGCTATCAGTTAGCTCTGACTGATACCGCATCACAGGGTAACTGGTGGCTGATGGATTTAAAGAAAATAAACCAAACCACAAAACAACAAAAAACCAAAACACCCACCAAAACACTAAAACTGCAACTTATTTCGGAAAGAAATGGAGAAATAAATGCGTACAATAGTCCATGTGTCTGCTGGTTCTGATAAGCATCCTCCTGTTGGCTGTGAGTGAAGGACAACTAGGATCGTTATTTGTACAGTGTTTATCTTTGAAATCAAGGGCCCTGTGGTGTACCTCACCTTGGGAACAAACACTACAGAGCGATCACAGAAGAGTGTCAAATCTCTGGTTTTGATTTACCAACAGTTATGATATTTCTTCCTCAGGAGGAAAAGAAATGAACCATGTTTTAGACCTGCGAGTCCTTTTTTCTCCCTTAACTGTAGAATCATTTTATTGGCATACAGGGCTTTCATTCCACATGCAACTTCTCTTTGCTTTTTCTAAAAGACCTTTTTAGGGAGGTAAGTAAAATTAAGCAATGCTTGGCTGATGCACGGGCTGTATTTCACTTGGTAAACAAGTGCTTTACTCTCGAGGGGAACTGCCAAAAGAGCTTCACAGATTATACAAGTACCAGAAAGAAACTTCAAGCATCTACCTGGTATCTTTTAACTCAGTAATGAATTCTGATAAATGGCAATATAATTTAAGGATGGATGCTCCACAGGAGACTTGAAAGGCTATGGTCTCATTTTATGAAGCAATGCTCACTTCCTAATAGTGTCAATACGCTGCTCGGGGATGTTGCTGCATTTGTTCTGGGTTAAGTATCACTCTGAACAATAAGACTTTGTCTGGACACTACAGAATTTGGATAATGAGAGAATCAACACGAGCCGATGGGTTTAAGAAAGGCACAGGGAATCTTTCAGTTGAAAGGTTTCTATGGGGGGAAAAGAACAAAAAAACCCCAAAACCCAAAAAGATTGATGATAAGTGAATGATAACAGAAAAAGAGCTGCTGAGGCTGGGAGGAGATGGAGCCACTTCAGGTCCAGCCCGGGCTGGAAACAGGTTTCAGGTTTTTCCTACCTCTTGATTGCCCCAAGTGCCTCCTCCAGGTGAACCAGTGGACTCAAGTCTACTTACTGAAACATCTCCAAAATACCATCTAAAAAATATCAATTTTGGCTCTACCCACGATGTGTGACTTAAGGGCTGTATCTTCTACATGCGGTCACGTCAAAAAGCCCACTGCTCTGTAAGAAACCTTCCTGAAACCAGCAGATCTAATCTAGAACGGGGGAGCAGTATAGAAAGCAGAGGTGGCATAATCCGACCACACACGACTGCACACGTTATTCCGATATCCAAGGCTACCACAGCACCTTTCCCTTGCGTTAAGTGCAATAAAAATTAGAATTGTTCTAAAGGTCTGAATGCTATGGTATGGCATATGAATATGAATGAGCTGGCAAGTATGGCAAGATTAGCATTTATTTCACTTAAGTGAACAACAGGATGAATTAAAAGAAATGAGGCCACCCTTCATGGAAATTTATGACTAGCACCTTCTTATTTTGTAATCCTCTTGTAATGAGAACCTTGTCATTACCGCACCATTCCTTACTCATAACGTATGTGTATAGTAGGACCAGCGCTGCTCCCACTGAATTCAGGAAGGTTTTACCAGTGGAAGAACTGGCCCACTCTTTTCCGAGGAAAAACCTTTTTGTATCACCTAACAAACATCTTCTACTTGCTGTTGCCTTTCCCTCCCTCACACAGAAACCTAGGGAATTACCCCAGAAAGAAAAGAAACAGCTGAATGCTCTGGGACTAATTCTCCTTATCCATCCTGAAGAACCCCATGTATTTCTATGGACCAACTTTGTCAGATCACCACTGCAAATGGAAGCAGAGTTTGTCCCTTTGAACATTTACATCATAAATGCTGCTTAGGCCACTGGTCTTTTGGTACCTGACAACCAAAGAGCCTGAGTACTTGAGAAAAAAAATCAGTGCCCAAACCTTCAAGAACCTGGATGCACCCAAAGCAACCATGTACCTGGGGATCTGCCAAGCCAGAGAACTCTTTTGTGATGGGAACAGTTTTTGCTCCATGTTGGAGGGGTGGGTGAGGCCAATGATTTAGCTGTGGAGCAGCCACGCGTAAGTTACAAGAGCTTTGCCAGTCCTTCCCTGCATCGGGATGCATGCATCCATAATGCACTGTTTATGCCACAGATAAAACTGTGTTCTTTCGCAGCAAGGAAAGGTCTGCAGCAAACTGCAGGGGCCCAATTAATACAATTATAGTTTATTTTTAGTAGTGTAGACTTTGTTCATTAGTTACTTATTTGACATAAATTAAATTTCACGTGATGTTCTGCAATTCTCTGTGCAATTATGGAGTTAATTTAAGACTAAATTTCTTAATTAAAGTGAAATCAAGGTTAAATCAAGGTTGTATTGTTTACATTATCAATACTACAACACAAATTATTTAAATAATAATAATAATTAAAAAAAAAAGGCTGTGGGACTGCAAACACTCTGTTTTACAGTAATACACTGAGCAAGACTATACTTTCCCCATGGGGCTAATTTACTATCCCCTGTTAAAACGTTCTTGAGCCTGATCCAAAAGCCACTGAAGTGAAAGGGAGCTCTCTGTTGACTTCAATGGGCTTTGCATCAGGCCCACAGTGAGTGACGGCACACAAAATTTCAGGGCATGCTTTCTGTACAATGCCAAAAAAAAGCCATCCTTACTTTAGAAACGACTGGAAGTCTTCACATACAGCTTCACAGCCTGGCCATTTGCATACACCGTGTCCGTAGAGCGGATGGCTGTGCGAGTGCTCCTCATGGGATAAACTGGAGGGGAGAAAGAGAAAAGAGAAGAAGTGGTGTAACTGAAGGCACCCCAGCAATTACTCTTCACAAAGGCTTTTAAGAGCAGCAAAAAAACCCAACTCAGATCCTGAAAGATCTCACAGTACCCACCTGACTCTGCCCGTGGTTTTTCAAAACAGAATTAAATACCATCTCCAGTGCGAAACATGTGTCATTCTTACTTAGCTATCCTCCTACATTTCATTCATTAATTAAAAGCTTTGTAAAGAATTTAAATTAACATGGACGGGGGAGAAATCATTTGACAGACCTGCTTAATATCCTGCTTGATATTTTGCTAAGAAATTTATGAACATTGCATATTTACAATTCAACTTCATCAGGAATCAAAGTCATCTCCACACGCCAGTGCATTCTTACAGCACAATACAACCAAACCCCAGATTTTCCTCATCACTACAAAAAGAGGAAAAGCATCACCTCTGCAGCCTTGGCTTTCCCACCATGTTATTTATTTACTGAGTTGGGGGTTTGGTGGGGTGGTTTGGGGTTGGTTTTTTTTTCTTCATTTTGGGGTGGGGTTTTTTTCTCTCCCCCACTCTCTTTTTCTTCACACAAGCACAGCTCCCTTATGTCCCAGCAAAGAAGATTCAAGATGCATTTTCAAATGCAAAAAAAAAAATAAAATTGATGATAAAAAAAGGAAGCATGCAATCAAAGAGGCTTCTTGGCACGAGGGGTTAGCAGGGGCTATTAACCTCCCTAAGATTTGGCAGGAATGTCACAGGGCTTCCTAACCACTGAAACCTGGGTTAAAGAACAAAATTCATATGAGCACGAAGGGGTTAATCCTTCAGCGGGATTCCAATCAATACGTAATGATTTGGCTGCACTGATCCAAGTCATGAGATGCTTTGATCCGGGCCATGTGGTGCTCAGGGAAATGTATCTGTTGCACTAACTGATGAACCATATTCTAAAATATCTCCTTTATTCAACTTCTGCGTGGAAACTTCTTAAGTAAAGGAATTATTTTTGCAACAATTTCCATAACCTTAGATGACTTTAACAATAAAATGTCAAAATACCACCAAAATCTCTACTTTAAGCTCACACACATACCTATTTTTCGTAGCAAATCTTTTTTGCTACGGTATGCCTGTGCTGTATTATAAACTTCAAACATATACAAAGGATATGAACACATACCAGCATCAAGGTGGGGCTTTTATGACTTATTTTATCCTGGATTACAGGTAACATTACGGATAAGCAGCTAGTTTTTTGTCATTTTACCTTTATACACATGTGGAAATGCTGTTTATTCTCGTTCTGTAATATTATCTGCCTGCATCCTATATTAAAGCTGTGTTCTTGCATTATTTCTGATATGCTGGATAGCCAGATCACTGCAGAACGTAGCCCTGAGATGTTCTCCCAGACACAAGGAAGTTGCATGAGCAATTCCTGCCCAGATTTTGACTTTTTGTCCCAATAAGCATCTGAAGAAAACTGAAGGTGTTTTTGAAACAAATTTTAAAATTAAAAATAAAATGAAAATCAAAAAAGGTACAAATCTAACTGGAAAAGGAATTAAATTCTATGTGAATTAATTCATTATTTCATTAAAATTGTATTTTTGGCTCTTTACAAACAGTTCTTCAAGCACCAATGCATAATATGCAAGGTCATTTCCTAAAAAAAAAACCCAACTCAACAACTGCAGGTGAGGAGACTTACAAAGGCCTTTTCCATAAGGGAATATTGTACTGGTTTAACTTTATCAGGTTTTGGGGTTTTTTTTAAATGTGCAAGCGGTGAGAAACTCTGTGAGACAAGTTTTTAAAAGAACAAAGGGAGTGATGTATTCCCTGCAAGGAAATTAGAAAATGCTACACCACACGTTTCCTCAGCTGAGAAAGAGGGGAGGGTAGCTGAGGGAACACTGTCCACCCAAGCCAGACAAGACATATGGTCAAAGACCCTTCAAACACTTTGGAAAAGAACAATTCAGAAAATAATGATTTTTATCATCTGCTTCCATAGCTGGATACAGCGGAGGGTGAGGAAGCAGGCTTTCAGGTTAACACTCCCTTTAAAGCCCACGAAGACTACACATAAGTTATGAGTTCGGTGTGCTTGGCACAACCCAAAAAAAATCAAATAACTAACTAAAAATTTCCCCATATACCGGGAGAACTGCGGAAACGCCGTGTGACGCCAAGTAAGGAGTCAGTCCCCCGTGGGTTTTAAGCACTGTAAATCTCATTATAATATCAACAGGAGTCACATGGCTTAAACCCCCAGCAGGGATTTTTAAAGTTTCTCTGTGAGAGCCTAAAGGCCACGGCCAAGTCAACGGGAAGAGCCCTACCGAGATTTGTATTTATTTTTTAAATCCAAGTGCAAATCTCTTTTCTTTCCAGGGAACTTGCACAAGACAAGACAAACTATGTAGGACACGATACCCTGGTATTGTGTCCAAAGAAAATGATGGAATGACCAAGAGAGAGTATCAAACTGTAAGTGATGCTCGGGATGTCGAAGCCTAGAGATGTCAATAACCAGAGAGATCGGTGCTGACAGTAGGCAGGAACTCAAAAGGTCATTTTGCTAACACGACGCTACTCATAACATACTTAACACCTACATATAGCTTCCACTGCCACTCTACAAAGCTGAGCAACCACTTCAACTTACCAAAAATAGACACTTCAGACAGAAAGAAAAAAGAAAAACCCCAACAAAACCAAGCAAGGCTCAGAACTGAAAGACAAATGCAGGCACCTTCTGTAGGCTGCTCTGCTACTCCCATCAGCTCAGGGGTTTCAGAGGTGCCTTTCGGTGACCTTTATGTGTCAGTATCAGATTACTGCTATTTTATCCATCCTACTTCTGAAGATACTATAGATTGTCACTTGTTCCCTGATAGAGCCTACAGCAGCACCTCAAAACAAAACAAAGAGCGGGTTTATACAGAAGCGGATGTAACACACAAAGGATACAGCCAGTGGAGATGAATGGAGAACTCTGTTTAACTGATCTAAGTACTCACTTTGTTTGAGCAAATAGAGGTGGAAAATGAAGGTTTTAATCCAATACATAAACAAACAGCTTTGCGGGCACAATGCAAACCCATAATCTTAAACCGTTCGATGATATTTTGCATGCCTGCAAGCAGAGCTTCTGTAATCTGGATGCATCCCTCGCCTCGCTGCCGAAGACAGACTTTCAGAAGAACTGAGCATTGGCAAGCAGAAGCAAGTTTTAGGTCTGTTTGATTTCTAATGACACATTAGAGTAGGTGTTTGTTTCTGTCACCCTCTCCTTCCCAGGAACGCATATTCGTGGTTGGGTACTGGTGATGTAACACCAGTTAGTGGAAGTGATTTTATAAGAAGACATAATTTTCAAAGAAGTGAAAATATAAGTGATGTAAAAATTAAAATTTTGTGGGTTGGTTGGACTTTTTTTTCCCCTCTTTGGAAGGTATTTGCATACAAAATACTTAACAGAATAGAATTATTTCCAAATAATGCAAGTGCACAGCATTATTACATCAAAGTACAGCAAACAACCCTCTGGCAAATAAAGCGTCTTGCGTAAGTCAGCTTGTTCATGACATAGGACAGAGTAACGAAATCTGTGCAGGAGGCTGAAAACTGCTTAAGTGTCCACTCATTCTCTGCTACCCCCTGCCCTGCTTCCAGTAAGGAGGGGAGAAGGGCCAGGCCCCTTCCCAGCTCCTCCATGCTTGCTGGAGCTTTTACCACCTCTGCCTTCCTCAACTACCTTGTTCCATAACCCCAAAGATCTCCAATGTGTCTGGAAGCAAATTCACCACCTATACCGGCAGGGCTGACTGTCAAAGCTGGGACTTGCACAGCCCCCTCACCCAGACCACTTCATCCATGTATCCTTTGGAATAGAACTGCTGAGCTACGGCTGCACTGAGGAATCACACTCTGGGACACGAAAGCACTGGAGACAGAGAAACCAGACAGAACTGCTTGAAGAGAAAGGGGAACACACAGGGTACTGGGGACTGCAGTGACCAAAGCACTAGTGTGAAATCCACCCACGCTGTTTATTGCAATCCATGCTTACTAACCGTGTGAAACTGGGGACAGGGCTTGTACACATGGCCAAAAGAGGTCATGGGTGGATAGAAAACCCAGCTAAGCAGAAGCCTCCAGTACTTCTGCCACACAGTGGACTGTATTTTAAATATTCATGCTGCTGACATACTTCATATTCTGCTCTTTCTCTCTTCCACATCTGCTTGGGCCAACAATCTTTGCCAAAATACTGGGGGAAGTCAGGGATGGAGAGAAGCATCCTTGATTTTTTTTCTATTACAGTTATGAAGCATCTGCTCACGTTCTGATGGTGTGGAGAACATGCCCAAGCCACCTGCACACTGAAAAATCAATAGCACTCTCCTGCTCTCCTCTTGGAAGGGGGTTGAGCAGAACACCCACAGAAATTGCAGAATTACCTTTTTAAAGTTTTATTTCTCGGGGGCAATGGGAAGTGACCTCATCTTTGCCAGCTGCCATGAAACCCGTGTCGGTGCATGGTCCGGGCAGGAGCACGGGGCTCAGTCTCACAACACATTCTCCCTTTGTCTGACATGGATGGCATAGCCATGGAGGCAAACATCACCATTTTCGGTTCTGTACAGGAGGAGGAGAGACACAACTGGGAACCATCACAGGTCTCCTTTACTCATGATTGCCTGTTGGGCTCTGAAGCTCATCAAGACGCACCGATGAAATGAATTTGGTGAAAATGTCACAATTCTCTAAGGGAGACACACTCACTGTGTCTGATTTAAAATCAAAACAGAAGCAGTAATGATTAAATCCTCGTACCAACTGTACTTGAATGGCAGTTGCTGCCTTCATGGGCAAAATCAATTAAGAAAGATGTGATTTGCAGTGAATTTGCACTGGTGCAAATCCCTCTGAATTCTTACTAAGATGGTTTAGCATCCCTGTCCTCCCTAAATAGTGAATTTTTAAAAACCTCAGTAATAAAAAACCAAAATCATGAAATTAAGCCATATACTGAAATGGGCTACTAGATATTCATGCTTCCACCCAAGCCTCAGGAAGTGCCCAGAAAGTTAAGTATCTCATCTCAACAGACGTGTCTGAGCAGGGTAAATGCCCCTCCACTGCTGGACAAACCTTAGCAGAGGTCCACGGGCCTTGAGGAGAGGTGGCATTTGTTGCGTGTGGCCAGTGACAGCTCTCCCTGGAGCTGGTCTGTATATTTTTGGATACTTTTTAAAGCTGAGTTTCTCCCCCTTCCTCATTACTTCAGCCCACTAGAAGCAACTCGTGTTTTACATCAAGCCCTATTGGAAGTAACAGGAATGGTATATTACCTTTTAAATGACTACACCAATTTAAGACAAATCAGGTTAAAACAGCAGCCCACAGGCTGCAATCCTGCCCTCTCATCGGTGTGTGCTAACTTGCAGCATGAGGAGAAAAAAAATAGTGCAAAATAAAAAAGCAAAGCAGAGTGGCAGCATTGCTGCTGCAGCACAAGGCTATGCACCCCAAATCACTGCCCCCCAACCCCCTTATGCCTCTTGCTGAGCTATTCTCCAAATGCCTGTTGCAAGGAGTGCACTGGAGGAGCATCTGCAGCAAGACCAAGAGAGTCTCCTTCTCTGGACATATTTAAGCCCCATCTGGACACCGACCTGTGTGACCTGTCCTAGGGATCCTGCTCTGGCAGGGGGGCTGGACTCAATGATCTCTGGAGGTTCCTTCCAATCCCTACAATTCTGTGATTCTGTATCCAGCTGTTACTGCCCTTCTCCTTACCCCCATCTCCACCACACAGAGTACAACCAGACTGGGCAATTGTACACATCACCTTCTGGGTTTGATGGGCACACTCATGGCTTAGCATTAACAACCACCGTTCCCATGCACCCTAATAGTACCACGTACTTCTTCCAGTGGCACCCCCTCTGCCAACCCCACAGCAGGCCCCAGGCAGACACTGCCCTACATCCTTTCCTTGGAGGAACTGAACGGACTTCTAAGCCATTTAAAAGAAACGTCCATTGCAAGATACCCCCGAATTGAATCCGTCACTTATCTCAGGTGGAAGTTCCATTCCTGCACTTGAATTAATGAGTTTCTCTACTATTTAAAACTCGTATTTTTTATTTCAACCTTGTGCCTAGTTACTGTAGTGAAAAGTACATCAAATATACCCAGACACACATGATTTGAAACGCTGTATTTTAAATTCCAGCACTGCTAACTAATGAGAACAATTTTTTCCCCACTTCTTCTTTGTAGCATCACTTCATGTACTTACATACCATAATCACATCCTCCTAGAGCCTCTATTTTTCCAGGGTGTAGATCTTTAATTCCCTTTAATCTGTCTTCATAGCCTATTCCCTCCAACTCCTTTATCATTCTAGCTGCTCTCCTCTGTATTTGCTCCAGCTCCTCTTTACCCTTCCTGCAAGAGAGTGGCCAATTGTACATCATGCTCCCAATGCGGCTGAACTGGTTCTGCCTACAGCCCAACAGGAAAAAAGCAGGACTCAGATGTAACACGTGTGTTTATGCCTCCCATGACTGCATCTGCCTTTTTAACTGAGACACGGCACAGAGTGTCCCACCTTAATTTCTCAACCCCAGTTATGCCTCAGCTGTTTCCCACACAACCGATGCTGAGCAGCTGACGTGTCGTGTCAAACCAGCAGTTTGGAATTTTTATTTCCTAGCTGGGCTACTTTCTACTTATCCCTGCTAAATCTCATTTTATTCCTCTGTGAACAGCCTCCTAATTTATTCAGATGAAACCGGACTGACTTGGTATCTCAGTCTGATGATGAAAAAAAATTGGTCCTGACACTTTCTTGGGTTTGGGGGGTTGGTTTTTGTGTTGGTTTGGTTTTTTTTCAGCAATCTCATCCCTCTCACACACCCAGTTCGCATGGCAGAGGGAGGTGGCCATGGCAAGGCTTTGGCCCCGATTCAGCAACGCTTTTAAGAACACACTCAAGTTTAAAAACACAGGATTAGACCTTGGACTTCACCGAGACCGAGGTGTAAAGTTACAGACATACATACATGTTTCGTAAAAAGATCCTGTTTGCCAACCTTATTTTCCTGTAATTTATATTCTGTTGTTACATTTAAATTCCTAGCAAAAGAAAACACTGAGAAACAAGGCCTGCTCTAGTTTAACGGAATTATACCGTTTCATTTAGAGTCGAGGCAAGCCCTTCGCCCTTATACTAACCAGCGATACGTCAACAAATGTGATTAACAGGGACTGTTCACGTCCGTATTTCCACCCCCCATCCCCATCCCACAGGCACAACAAAACCCACGCAGAAGGTGACTGTCACATCACATAGAGCCCAGCAGCTCGCTGGGCGAGCCTTCGCCCACCATGCAGCCCTGCGGCTGCTAGGAAGGAAAGTGCCCTTCGGGAAAAGGCTTATAACAAAATAATTAAGATAAATAATGACTCCAAGGGAGAAATACAGCGAAGGCGTTGAATTCTCTCCGTCACATGCTTTCCCTCCAAAGGATACTATTTAGAAAAGCACTAAAAATCAAGAGGACACAAGCCGACTTTCCCCAGGGAAGCATGCTGAATCATACAGGTAGTGTAAATATCATATGCTGCTGCAGGTGCTAGGCGGTCTATTTGTTTGTGTTTACTAAAAGGTATAACAAATAGTCCCACTAAAACAGAACAAGCTTGGCATTGGAAGGATAGATACCAGAGGAGCCGTAAATCAGGTTCACTTGTTTAGATTTGAACCGCTGCGCAATACAAACACCATCAGCCCCTCTCTGTCCCAGACACCCTCCTCTGCTGGGATTTTTCCCTTCCCCAGGGCAGCATCGCAACACATGGCACTGAGGGGGTTGAGCATCCTTCCCGACCACCTCACACTCCAGGAAAACCACGCGACGTGGCAAGGAAAGATCGAGAAGTAGCACGGAACTAGGGACTTGTGTGATGTATGTGGGCCAGCCAAAGCCGTTTACGGCTTTGCAACTTTGGAGTTAATTCACAGTATAAACAAGGAGGAAAATGTTTCTTCCGAGCAAGACTTCCTGTAAACTGTTGATGCGAGCGCGCGGGGCGCAGGGCTGGTGCACCTGCTGATTAACCATGCGCTCCAAGAATAAACAGCAACCAAAGCCAGCAAGATTGTTCTGGAATTCGCTCCAAGCTGATTTTTTTTCTCTTTCTTTCTCTCTCCCCTCCCACATTAGAAATTGGATTCTCCAGCAAAACAAACAGCAGAACATAGGTTGCCGAGAGTTAAAAAAAATAAAATAAATCTACTTTTTACACTACATTGACCACAGCACCCACAGGCACAGCTACGATGTCTTTCTATGAATGGGACAGATTGCCATATGGATGCAGACACCGAACAAGCTGTACAACTCCTGGCGACAAGTGCCATGGGGACTGTCCTATATTAGCACCACCTGTGCTGGGGAAATTGTGCTCTGCCTATGAAATGGTATTTAAGGGCCCATTGTGATGTTATTTTTTGAGTACGCACAAAAAGGAAGATTACAGTTAAAAAAGAACCTCGCTGGCTAGCGGTTCTTGTTGCTCAGTACCCCGGATCGTTTCCCAAAGGAACAGTTACTGTCTTTATTCACACAGCCCAAAATGACAAGCTGCAACACATATTAGCAGTTTCCCTGTCTGGGCTTATACCATTGTTTTAATGAGAAGAATACGCTTTGTAATATACATACACCTTTCCTGATCACATGGAAGAAATTACAGTCCTCTCCCCTTAACAAACACCACCTATATGGAAAAACACCCTGTGGCATCACACACGCAAAGGCTGCTCTGGCAGCAAGCAATGCAAAATACGTTTTCCTCAGGCTCCTTCCCCCCCACCCTGTTTTGTGTTCAACCCTCCATGTGCAGCAGGTAGAGCCACAAATGTCATTTGCCAAATTTCAATGTGCATCTCACTACTTAGAAAATAAAGTCCTGTCTGACTGACAAAAATAGAGCTCCAGGTTAGCACATGACATCAAGGGAGTGGGGAGAAGGGAAAAGAGGTTTGAGCAGTAGCTAGCTGCTCTGCAAAAAGAGATTTCCCTCTCTCCAATCTGCAAGGGAAAGAAAAAAAAAAGGATGCCAAGAAAAAGAAAAGTAAAATAAATTGAATTAAAGAAAAACAGTTGTAAAGTGAACATTACAACCTGGGAAAAATGATGTCATTTTATTGAGAAACTCATTTTTTTCCATTAAACCATAGTGAAACGGATAAAGTTTATACAGCTTAATGGTGGAGTTTTACTTTAAATGCTACTCAATATCTTAGCAGTACGATATAACATGATATAACAGCTGTCATACTAACTGCTCGATTTTTATTGAACAGCAGAGAAAACAGTCACAGAAAAATCACCTAACTTCTCCTCTACCTTTATGGCATTTCCAAGGATGTTTCTTTTCCACTCTCCAGCTGTGATATGTATGATAAAAAGACCCCAAAACAACACAGCTCTTCGTACGTTCCCTGCTCAGCTCTTGAGGACAGTAAGATCTCCTGAGCAAACCCCAAGGATGGAGAAAGAACTTGCACACAGAAGGAAATAAAAAGAAACAGGAATCCACGGTGCAGTAAACCAAAACCAGGTCCCTTTTTAAGACTACTACATAAACACCTCTAATAAAAGAAGAGGACAAATTTTCATTGGGCCTTTTTAAGTATTTAGACAGGAATGCTTTAGTAAAAAATTTAACTGCAAAGTGCACGCAATTAACAGAAAGCCATCAGCTATTTCTCTGGTATGTAAAAATAGCATTAAGCTGTATTAAACGCACGTGTAAGTATCTCGGTTGCAAGAAAAGGGAGGAGATATGCAAAGCACTCAGATATCAAACAATGATCTGTTGGCCAGATGGAGGAATAAAACAATACATATGCTAAAATTTGGAAAAGTTCTGTTCGGCGTCTGCCAAGGCTCACCCAATCTATTTTAAGTGCTTTTTTTTTTTTTGATACATTAGCTCCGTGTTTGGAGTTGTACAACTGAGGGGTTGTTGCATGGGACTGGAGAGCAGCGGAGTGGTGGCGTGCAGGAGCTCCCTGATTTCGGGACAGGCTCCTGAGCAAGGTGAAACGTCAGATGCAGCACCCTGACACATCAGCAAGGGGCCACAGGCTGGCTGGCATCACATCTTTTGTAGAGGGAAGCGAATAAAATAAGCCAGTACCAATTTTTGTGGGGTTTAGTGAAACAATTCTCTGAAGAGCGTGGTTTGATTAGAGAGCTCCCCGGCAGATGGAGGAGGAAGCGGTATGCTACAAATCACTTAGCAGAGGGTTTCTCCAAAACGCGGAGCGCAGCGGCAGACGGGAGGTGTGGGCCGCGCAAAGGACGCTCTACACCCAAATTTGAAAAGCAGGAGCGATAAAAAGTGCCTGATAAGGCTTAAAACAACTCCAGGTCTGAGTCAAAGCTGATATTTTCTCAATATGATCGCACGGAGAAGTGACTCAGATGGGGAGAGCACATAGTAACCGGTGGTGATTCCTTTGGCAGGGGGGTGCGAGTCCCAAGGGATCAGGAGGTGGGATGCTTTGTGTTGTACCTGCACGCGACGAATGGAGGATGGTTGGACCAGCACCCTCCTCTGGCTGTGGCAGCGTCACCATCACCAAACAGCCAAACCGCCTCACCGCCATCACCCCCGCGCTAGGTGAGACAAGGAAAAATAACAGCAGCCACGCTGAAGAGTGGGATGGTTTATCAGATTATATGCAACCAAGTGTCCAAGTTTGGCTCGAGGCTCCAACCCAGAGAGAAAGTGGCATGGAGGCACCTGAGCTGCTCAGAGCCAAGGTGGCAACATAAGGGATGGTGTATATGGAGCAGCTGAACACTGCCTGAGAGGAATGGCCCTGAGAACAGCAGTTCCTTATGGGGGAATGGTAACCTAATCTAACAAAACTCTGCTGATGGTAAAGTGCAATGAGCTAAAATCAACCACACAGAGCAACTGAGAGGAGCCGACACGGATGAGCAGATTTGATGCTGGCACCAGTGCAGAACGAATGGCAGGGACTTCACGGAGAGGCGGGCCAAGAGAGGATCAGGCCCTGGGAGCATATGGGCTGCAGGCTGAACTGTTTCATTAATAATGGACCAAAAGCTGTAATTCTTAATTGCGCCGAATCCTAATGCCCTCGTGTAAGGGCCCTGGAACACTGATGAGGGATGAGCGGCCATGGCAGGTAATGACAGGAAGACACGATGCACACAGCCTGACTGGCATATCAACGGGCTGCCATGCCGCTCCTTTCACCTCCTCTCAGAGCCTGACCCAGGTTGCTTCCTCCTGCCACGCTGGCAAAAAAACATCATTTCAAAATCCCCTTGTTTATCCCATCTATTTTTCCTACAAGATGGCCACTTGCTTATGTCGAAGGACTAGACTCAAGCACAGTTGGAGAGATATAAAGAAAACAGAGGATAAACATGGGGCTACTGGCAGGTGGAGAAAGGTCTCCTGGACATGCAGCCTCTCCCTGAAACTCTTCACCTTACCCCTTGCGAACGGATGCGTTTCCCAAACTACCAGGTCTGCACCTCCAATAACTCCTTTGTTCAGATCCAGCCTCCATCACCCTCCTAATGTGGTCGATACAGAGCAGTGCTGGGAATGGGACCTGCACCCCAGGCCTCTCCCCGGCTCGAGCCCAAGCTGGAGCAACGTTGGCTGAATGCAAAGCACTGATAATGAATTCTGCACTACTCTGCTTTTCCAAACCTGTTCCCATCACGGCCAGTCCCAAGCAGGCAGCTTTTGGGAAGCCAGCTGCTCATCAGGGTATAAAGTTAGCAGTTGCTTAAAGACATCAGGCACCTACCCGCCCCTTGTTTTGCTGTTTTTCCTAAGAAAGTAATCAAGCTTCCCCCAAATTAGATGTAGTGGATGGAGATGGAACGCGGGCACTGTCCTTGACATTTCTAAGCACAGCAGATGTACTTAACTGGCTCCTGTTATTTATTTATTTACTTGTGTAGAGAAAATGCTCGTTACTGAAGAAACCCAAATGCTGATAAGATGATGAGAGGTTTGCATGCTGGTTGATGGTCTCACTTTCGCTTATCCTGAGTGAACACAAGTATCTATAACTAAATATTTCCCTTAGGGTACTGATGACTGAGGTATGTTTATTGCATTGAGTGAATTTATATATATAATCAGCACAATAAACATTATTAAATTGTCTGAGTAAAATCAAAGCATGAAACACACAGTCAGTGCTGAATTCTAATGATGCTGAATGCCCATGATTGCATGGGGAAAGGATCTTAACAAGCCTTGATTTGAGCTTTGGCATCCGCCTCACAAATCACACGAAATGTTCTCTCTTTAATAGTGCTGAATATTGATAAATGTCTCTGCACGGCACAACAGGGAAGTTGGTCTCTATTGGCAATCTTTACCAAAGTGTGTTTTTTCCTTCTCTACACTCAAGGGTTTACCCTGAATGATTTAATTATAATTTTCCTTGTGTAAGACAAATTAAAGAGGAGAGTAGGAGTGTCATGCCAAAGCAGATTATTTATCTCCTTAACAGATTGCTGTGCACCAAACCCCAGAGCTGCTGCTGCTGCTACTTACAGAAACTGGGCAAAATGTGGGACGAAAGCATGGATGTGATATACATTTAAAGCCCAAATGAATGAAAGCATTAACCCATTATTTATAGCTGGAATTGTTTCATTTCTCTGAAAGCCATACACGCAGACACCAAGAGCAGCCCCGCAATGCTCCCTGGCCTGGAGGATGCTTCCTGCTTCTGAGTGTATTTTGGCTTTCCAAATGTCACAGGGCGATTCTGGCCACCTGCATGCCATTTGCCTTTTTGTCATAAAGCATAACTTTTTCTGTCCCTCAGCTCAAGCACAGCAGCCCTGCCATGGCCAGCATCACTGGTGACACCATCGCAGCCTCCCAACAGCCTGTGCAGGACTAAAGCCTTGCTGTGCACAACTGTGATGCGGCGCACCCGTGGCAGGGCAACATGCAAGCATGCTGAGCAGCCAATGAACATTTCTCCTGCTATTTTAAACCCCTTGTTTATACCCAAAACGTGTTTTCACCCAAGACTCTGCTGCTTGCCCGATGACTTTTACACAGGTGCCTTTGCTGCTGCAGCAGTCAGCCGAGTGCTTCCTGTCTCGCAGGTCTCGAGCAGCCTCACCACCTGAGCTGTGGGATCAGGAACTCCGTAAAACACAGCCTGAACTACCCCTGTGATGCGTGCCAGAGATGACAGCGATGATAGTAACTCCCACGTAACCAACTCACCTCCTGCAGCCCACTCCTTCTCAAAAGCCCAAGAGGAAGGGGGGAAAAACAGCTTTACAACACACCCTAAAAGTTAATGTTACCTGTGTATGATTATTTATTGCTGCTGGGCAGTCGTTATGATGTGGCTGTGCTTAACTCTTAGGACACTTACGGCTTTTACTATGTGCTTTTTATTGTTGTTTAAATCTAAATAAATAGCCCTTGGTTGTATCAGACCAAAGCCAACAGCCAGTTGCGAGGAAGGTGGAGGAATGAGAGGGGAAGCTGCAATTCAAAAACCTGCCATGGCCAGCCCAAGCTTGTGGACTCGTGTGCCAGGAGGTGGAGGGGCTGGTATGTCCCTTGGGAGCCCTTCAACAGCTCCATCTGACCTGAGCCTGGGCTTAGGACCACTGCCACAAGTCCCCTGGATTCACAAGCTCAGCCGTTGTGCTGAACCAGATGCGAAGTCCATGGATGTCTTAAGTGCAGCCAAGTCAGTCTCCCATCAGCCCTGTGATTTTTTTCTGGTCTTAACCTTTGCAATCAGAAAGTGTCCAGAACCCTGCACATCCTCTAATTTTTTTAAAACAAGCTAAAACATCCCCTCCTGCGGGCTCCCACATACCCACCTAGCAGTGGAAAACAGCTACTCCTTCCGCACTGCTCACCCGCCACGCCGAACACCCTGCCTGCAGACAAACACCCCTTCGGAAAGGAGGGCAGCACAACACATCTCAGCAAGAGGAGCTTCTGTGTCACATGAAATCCAGGCAGGCACCACAGGGCCTGATGTGACTGCAACAGAACCCTTAAGTGCATCAGTAGGCATTCTACTGCGCATATTCTCCTGCTCTACTTATGGATAAAGATGTAATTCAATCACTGCAGCAAATGGATGGCGTAAACCAAGCAGAGGCGAGATAAAGCAAAGTCTGTAGCTCTCTTATTTGTATTCCTAAATATTCCTACTTTTGTACCTGGATCTTGTGAAGAACTCAATAGATACGTAAGAAAAGTATAATGGCAAGGTTTAACAATACAGCCATTGATTTAGTTGCTGAGGATTTTAAGTTTTCTAACCTGTACAATACCATGGCATGTTTATGCTTTCCTAATTAATTTATTTGGAACTTTACTAATAAAAAAATGCCTTTCATCTTGTTTTAGATCCCAGTTGGCTCCAGGTCGCAATTACAGGACTCAGATACATGGATTTCCAGTAGTGCTTGACAGTATACACAGAGAATTCCTACTCCAGAACAGATTCCTGTATTTCCACTGCATTTCAAACTAAACAGCAGTGGCACACCGTTTCCTCCGTCAGACTGCCATCACCAGACAGCACATGTCTGAGTTCTGGAACAGAAGATCCATTCCATTGCCTTGGGTTTTTATTTTATATACCCAGTACGAAAAAACAGAGATAAAAAATTTACTGAAAAGTCATAAACCCAACTTGTTCGGCTCTATATGCCGCAAAAAGGAAATATAATTGTTTCATAAACATCAAATTGTTTTCAGTATCCCATGTAAAACCTCGTCCTTGACACTTAATGTGCATTATAAATGTATATGCTAACGTTCCCCCACATGTCCTTGCGGTGGATATAAAATTATGCCTTACACACACAGCAGTTCTTTCAGCAGTGGTGTGCTCCTTTAAAATCTATCTATTCCCAACAGCACTATTTTCTTAATATTAGAAAGATATAAGAGGTATTTATATAGCTTCCCTATCAATCTACTCTCAGACCACCAGAAATATAAACTCTATGGCTTAAAAATTCCATTATCCTCTTTCTAATGAATGAAAGGAGGACGGAAAGACAAAGCCATCAGTTTCCATAAAATCCAGCTTTCACTAGTGTCTGCTATAACATTTCTAGATGGGCAAAGGGACTCTCCTGAATGCAAAGAAGCACTGTCCTCCCCAGCGTGCCTACACTGCCCGTGCGCTCTAGAGACCCTTCTCCTCCTCCTTCAGCAGTGATGCTGAGGCTGCAGCAGGAGCTGGCACCCACGGCCTGAGCTCCTGGGCCCGTCTATCTCACTGTAAGCAAAAGTTATGTTGTTAGACACGCCTCAGTGAAATCTGGGGGTGTAAAGAAACAAACCTGCAATAAAGCATCCTTTCGAATAAAGCAGAGCCCGCGCTGAGAAGCACGTCAACAGACAACCCCTGATTTAAGCCATTTCTTTTAACAATGCAAGCCTAGCAAGTATAAATTAACTCACACTTTTAAAAGCCAAACACCACCAGTTAGCTAATTTTATCAGTGCTTAAAAAAAAACCAAACCACTTTGTTTTAGAGAAACCTGGCGAACTCAAGCCTATCCTGTCTTGCGAAAGCAGGTAAATACCAAGTGAAAAAAGGCAATGAGGAGATGAGATGCTGATATTTGGCAGAAAAACGGGTGGTAAAAACAGCCTACACTAACCACTGGACCTTTTTTCCCTCACCTCCAGCCTGCAAGCCCAAAGTACATGGAGAACATCACCAGCCTGGATGCAGATCTCAAAAAAACCCAAACACCACCCCCCCTCAGCTTATGCTCTTCACACTTATCCAAAGCACTTCTAATTAGCTAATTGTGCCCACATTGATCCAATTAACAAGTCATAAAGGTCTGAACAAAAGGAGCCCATTCTGCCCAGTGGAGACTCTATTCAAACACGCCAAAAGCAGACAGAGCAAGACAAGGAGGACAAATCTGAGGCCAAGGCTGTTGGCCACTGCTCCCAACAATTTCTCCATTGCATGCAGCTCTGAGATGCTCACGGGGTGGAAACCTCACCGGCACCTACCTCTCCCGTTTAGGAGTGTGGACCGATAGCTGTCCATTAGTTGAGGCGTGCGGGTTGATGATTAAGGAGGTCTTAGACGGTGCGGAGGAGGAGACGCAGGTGGTGGACAGGTCCAGGCTGCTGTGGTTGTTGCTGGCTGCCTCCTCCGCTGTGTGCGAGCTTGTCACTTCCTTCCAGAGCTGCTGCAGTTCTGTTGGAATCATGCCTGAAACAAACAAATTGGATAATTAAATCAATTAACAGCTAATTCGGCCGTCTTCAAACAGTAATTAAATCAAAGAGTCAGTAAACAAAGCCTAGTGTTAGTTTTGCATGTGTGTGTGTGTGTTTTTGCACATGGGTTTGGGTTTTTATTTAATATCTAAAGACTAATGCCAAGCACTGCTGCCGAGGTAGCTGGTGCAGCACCTGCAGGACCTACTCAACCAAAATCTGGGATACAGGGAAAGGGGTTCCTCACAACAGCACGCCCACCCCAAACTCCAAGCTTATTATTATTACTGATAATTATCATAATTATTATTAATATTAATTATAATAATTTTAAAAATCAGGGAGAGCTCATTTCCAGAGCCCCTATTTGGGCTCACAGCAAGGCTGGCAGCAAGGTGGCCAAGGGCTACCCTGCAGTCAGCATTGTTGTGGTGGGTTTTTGTTAAATATACAACTTATTTTGGGTTTTTTAAAGTAAAGTGAATACTTTCTAACCTGTTTAAAAAGAAAGGAAGGTCTTGGGAAAAAAAACCCACTCAGCTTTATTATTATGACAACACGAACCACAATATGACTAATTTTGTGCTTAAGTTTTAAATGATGACAAATAGCTTTGTTATTAAATACAGTTTTTATTAATCACTTTTAGACATAAATTATGAATTCATATTGTCTTCCTGAAATGCTTTTCAAATTTTAACAGTCAAATTGATTATACTATGATTATTTCATTAACACACCTATCTTTCTCATTAATTTTGGTTTCTCGAACTGCTCACTTAATTGATGGATGTGTCTACTGAAAAACTGTGTAACTTTCTATACAAGTAACACTATTATTACTGTCATTTCTTAGATCAATGCTAATGAGCCATTCAAAAGAGAAACGAAAACATAAAATAAGCTTCAAGAAATAATAATTATAAAAAAGTATTTTTAAAATTGTGCCCAAGTGGACACCAGGCTCAGGACGTTGCAGCTGATACATAAGGCAAGGGAAAACTTTGCAAACTCTGATGGGTGAAACAGGAGGCCAGAAGGAACCACATGCATCAGCATGACATAGGCTCACGCTGAGCTCATGCTTTTGGATAAAGCTGATGTTTGTGACATGATCAAACAAGTCAAGTTTGTCTCACTGAAGGCCATTGCGGTGCTTCTTTCAGAGAAGGCCATGGGAAATAAAAATTAGCAGCAGAGACGTATCACTTCAACATTCAGGGGGAAAAAATTAATAAAAGCCAGGCCCTGTGTATTTGAAAGAGGTTTCTCATCACTCTGCTTCCAGATCATCATTTGGATGTCTGTTCATTGTTTCAGCATAGCACTGGAGCAACCCTAAGGAAACCTGCCATTTTCTGAGTGTATAGCAGTAGCTCACACAGGCGTGTATCTCACCAAACCTAAGGTACTGAAATAATAATAATAAAAAATAATAAAAAAAAAGAAAAGGCAGTGTGCATTATATTCATTTGAAACACATAATAAAAAATGCCAAGGTCTAAATTTAATTTATTTTTGTCATTTAGAATACAATGGATAGATAATCATCTCAACGTGATCAGCCAAACATCTTTACTTTGCTAAACTGTTAAAGATTTTAATTATGCTAGCTTTGGAGAGCACTGGTCTAATGAGGCGATAGACTCCAGAGAATCTAAGTGGTTAAGAACTGTGAAATGAGTCTGATAGGATTTTTTTATATTCACCGTGGATCGTTTGCATATCAAAGAGGAGTAAATTATTGCACGACAGACCAATAACCTTCCCCGCCTTTCTGCAAGTAGCATTAACAAAAACAGTTGGTCTCCAGTAAGGGTTCACCACAAAAAAAAAAATTGCTAAAAATCCTTAAGTATCTGCAATTAATATATATTATGAAAGAAGCTTCAATTTATACATTAAGCGATCAGATACTCTTAAGACACATCCGTTTCTCTACAGCCACGTCACCTTCCTTTCATCAGACCCAAACGCCAATTATATTTTGATGGATCTTGTCCCAAATGAGCATTTAGTTATTAGACATATTCAATTATTACTTGTCCCCTGAAATTAAACCTCCAAGCGAATTAAACAAAGAAAAAGGTCAGTACACAAGCCTATGTCCTGTTTTCCTGTACGGGGGCTATTATTTTCAAACACCTTGCAAAGTGACAGCACGGGATGTATTTTTAGCTAACATGCTTGACAGGACTGTCTGCGCACTAACAATTACCTGTGAGCACGGCTGACCCTTACACCACTGTTTACTCAATCGAAACAATAGTGAATAGACTTGTCTGTTGGTGATAACATATTGATATGAGACCGTGTGAGTCGACACCTATTTTTATTTTCCAGAATAAGCAAATAGGGAAAGAATAACTGGCTCTTCCCCTCCCCAACCACCTCCTATTTTGCCACCACCCCCTTTATCTGGTTTTTCTGCAGCGTTTTAATTAGAGACAGGCTCGCACCCACTCTCCTCTCCCTGTCCCCCCTTTCTCCTCTCCCCCGGTCACTTCTGGATCTACTAATGCTTTATCCCAAGGAAAAGCCTGCATTACAGCCATTACACTATACATACACATAGTATTTATACCTCGCCGTAGATCCTCTCAAAGTCAAAGGTTTTGGTGTAACTTCCTGGTACTACTCATACTATAGCATATGCTGAAAAAAAAATAATAAAAGAAAACACCCATCTGTGGGTGCAGGGAAAAAATGCTGGAGACAGTAAGGAGGATTTCAGGCAGGGTGACATTAAAAGAAAAAAACAAGAAAAAGAATTATCTGTGATGTCATACAGGTCTGCAAACAACGCATCACTTAAAAATTACCACATCACTGACATCACTGGGTTAATAAAAAAAAATTTTTTTAAAAGCCTCTCTCCTCCTTCTCCAAATTCAGTTCTATTAAGAGTAATTCCAGGGAGAATCCCTACCTTGCCTGTCAAACTGGGCAGCTCAAAGGTATGCTCATTACTCACCCGGCAAAATGGTTAAATAAAATAATAGAACAAAAACGGTAAAAGCAAGTCAAATAGATCCACGAACCCTTGCAATAAATTATGTAATTTGCTATTTAACAGTTTTATTTTAACAGCCAGAGCTAAATTTTAAGTCAGATTCCCAGAACTGCTCTGCCAATTACCCGAGATCGCTGCTGCTGGTGCTGCAACTTCGTAGGTACTGGTAACGGGATTTAGACCTGAAACTGCCAAATCTACAGGAGCAATCGGACACCCGGATGTCTCAGTCCTATTATTCTCACTCGCCGGTGATCTGAAGTGCGATTTACAGTTTCATTTTGCAGATACTAAAGATCTAGCTCTCGGGGCTCAGAACGCTGCTGAAACGTGGTTTATTTTAAACTGCCACTACGTACAGATGTAGAATCTAGATTATAGATGTGCCTAAATACAGAGCAGCAAAGATTACACAAATATAACATTAAAGGATATGCTATTTTGTGTTAAGACAATAGGCGAGCACTAAAAACTAAAATGAAACTAAAACCCGGCTTTAAACAATGTATTAGTTCTAAAGATATAACAAAAATACAGCTTATGAAGCAGCATTCTCTCCCTTAGAAACATTTATTACTATTACAGCTACTTAAGAATAAAAGCAGAATGCTTTTAACTGAATTCATAGCTACATTTCCTAGAGGGCTGATTTTATTTTATTTTTCTATACGTGCATTTACAGTATTTGTCTCAAGTCCTGCAAACTGTTCTGAAAACAAAAGGCCACGAGAGATGATATTTTTCCCCCCCCTTAAATAAGAGGCGTCCATTACCAATTATTTTAAACTATAGCCCTGGCTCTTCATTGCATTTTTCAGGACAACTAGTCCCCTTCATTATGAAAGAAAATGTAGGCACAGGTTTAAAAAATGTATGTTGTGGGGACAGTTGACAGATTACTGCTCACGGAACTCAATTTCCCAACCCCAGGTATCACCGGCTCAAAGACAAACAGAGTTGCTCAACCTCTTTGTGTCCTTGTACCTCCATACCCAGGTGACCATGTTCAAGCAAGCAGAAAGTTGATTTAAACCTCATAATGACATCAGTTTTAAGGCATCATCTCTCTGATAAAAAAAAATAAATAATAAAATATCGCTCTGCATACTGCAACCTGCCTGAATTCTCAAGTTACTCTTTCCTCCCATCGAGCCCCCGGCTCCAGCAGCCCCCAAAACTTGCAGCTCATTTCCCCACAAGAACCAGCCCCTTCTGCTCATGTTTACATCGTCTCCTGAGTGCAAGTCGGCACCCCTTAGGTTTTAAATACGCTTCTTGGCAAGGACTAATAGTTACACTACCCTGCTAACCATATCAATCAATGCCACGACTGCTGAATTACCTACTGGTGTCTCCGATGTGTTACCGCACAGATTACACTTCATGCATCACCACATTCATTTCTTTCACATTACACATGAGCGTGTCTTGTCACTGCCCAATTGCCCTCCTCTGGACAGCTTAACTGATGTACTATACAATGAACCTTACTGAGCAAACTTAATAGTATAGGAGCTGTGGGAAAAATTAGAAAGGTTGAAGCTTGAGTCCGGTGGGTGTGTGGGAACGGCCTGGGATGATTCCAACAATAAATCTGCAGTGTAATTAACGCACGTTACAACAGTTTGCAAGTCTAAGTGGCATTTTGCCTACGTGCCCTTTTCCCTGGTCTCATTTCATGCCTTTTCCCCATCACACCGCACACCGACCGTGACTGACCAGCTACAAGCCAGCCCCAACCCTGCACCATCTTCCCACCCACCCACCCACCCACCTCTGGCTCGGGTACAGGACTAGTCTAGACCAGGCACCCAGCTTTGGGACGTTGGAAAGACAAACTGAGTCTGGCAGAGGGAGGCGTCAGGTCCCCAGAAGCTTAGCTTCTCAAGTCAGGAGTTGGGTGCTCAGAGGCCTTTGTGGTAAAAATAAGCCTTAATAAATGCCGTCAGCCACACAGCAAGGCAGACTCCGCTCCCCAGTTCTGCCTCCCTTTATCCACACAAGGCAATATTCACCAGCCACCTCACGCTCCTTCTGTGGCCACACAGAAAAAGGAGGGTGAACACCACAAGCGATTTTGTACTGTTCCCCCTATTTAACTGAACAGAGCTGAATTAAACTCATTAGATGATTTAGAAACTAGCACCAGCCCTAAGGCTGCTTTGGAGAACCCCAATCGTTCAATCCAAGCTGACTCATGTTGTTGAGGTGGATGTTTGCATTTATTACGGGGCAAGGGAAGGAAAAGGCATGATTATTCAGAAATACCAGCATCGTGGTTGAAAGACCTGGTCTTCCTTGAGCCATGCCAACTTCATACAATCTGCCTTAATCACAGGAGCCAGAGCTCAGGCAAGTCTGTTAGAAAGTCCCAAGGCTTGCAGACAAACCCAGCTTAAAAAAAAAAAAAAAAAATCAAAGGAAAAGAGACAGAAACCCCAGGTTATAATCCATGTCAAAAGTATTGCAATTTGGGTAGCTATTGCCTTCAATGTATCAATATACTTAAAAAAATACAACTGGGGATTTCAGCAGAGCAGTAACTCCTTGCAGAGCGCAGAGCTGAATGAAGATGTAGGAGGATCTAATTGTCAATAACAGCATTAAAATTAAACGGAGTTAATGCCAATTTGCCTCAGTGCGGAGGGGGGAACGAAGCTATGATGCACACAGGCAGAGAAATGAAGGCCGTGTCAATGAGCATGGAGAGGAGACGCTGCCATCTCTGCCTCTCCGCTGCAGCGAAGGGCAATCAAATTGCTACAGTTTTGCAGCACAAGGATCAGAGCTCCTCTGAACCCAGCTCCTCACCAGGTTGGAACCAGAAAGGCCCCAAACACCGCATTTTAAAAAGGGAAAGCTGCTCTCACACTACCCTTAGTAGTGAATCCAGCACCAAGAATCAACTAAGAGGCCTCCTGCGAAAGATTTCAAGCCCAGATTACTACAACCAGCAGCTCTGAGTTTGCTAGACTGGCAACAGCTGCGAAAATTGAAGCCAAACTCCAAACCTCCTGCCTCCTGCTAGCCAGAGCATCCACGACTTCAGTGCTACTCTTCTCAAAAAATAACTTTATAATGCCCACCCTGCCTGTCAGGATTTTTCTGTGCTTATTATTTCATGAGCCTACGAGATCTCCTTCCCTCTGAGTGACGATTTTATGTGCGTGTGCATGCATGCTATCACTCTGCCAGACAGCCAGCAGCTCCCAAACCCCTCACCTACCTTGTGCAAGGGGTTGCAAAGGCAGAGTAGGCTGGCCAGGCTGGATCGTTAGCAGCCCCTGACGCTGCAAAGACAGGAGGTGCTGCTGTTGCAACTGCTGCATCTGTAAGAGTTGCTGCTGAAAGGCCAACTGCTGCGTAGCCACCTGCTGTTGCTGGGGCTGAAAAAGAAAAGGAAAAAAATATTTTAAAACCCCTGTGCATTTGACAAGACAGAGCAAACATTAACAGAGGATGTCTCAACACACTTCCAGTCACAGTCACCTGGCATGAAGGGAAGCTAGCGAGCCCACCACCCCGTATCAAAGACCCCAAGGCACGGATAGGTGCTGACCACAGGGCAGAGGTTGATTCCCACCACTGGTGGTTGCTTTCATCCTGCCTAAACCCCTCCTGCCATCCCAATTAAAAATGTACACAGCGTTTCTTGGTCCCTCTGGTCCCCAAGGTCGTGCTTTACCCCATGAGCGGATGCATTTCCATGGTGGGTAAAGCAAACGCTGCTGGCAGCTGTGAGAGTCTTGAGTAATTCTTTGAGGCAAAGAACATGTACAATGTGAGAATCACACCACACGATCACACCACGCTTAGATGTAATGAAAAGCCACCCTGCACTGTGCTCTGTTTGCTCGTGCAAGGGTTGTCTGAACTATTAAAGCAACACGACTGGCTTCACTGATGGTATTTTACACTTCCTCTCTCCCATTCACCCATCAAGCCCCACAGTACTTTCTGTTATGTTCGGAATTATTCTGTGCTGTATTTAAGGCTGCTACTTCTGCACTTTGAAAATTTTAATTATTCTCACTAGAAAGAAGATGGAGTTGCTTTACTCCACAGGGATGTGAACCTTGAACCTTCGAGGTGTAAGAGAACATGTTGCTTTTTTCACCACTGTACCCGCAGAAGCTTTTAACTACTCTGTTTATCACTTCTGACATAAATAAATGAGAAAAAATCAGACCTTTGAAGAAGAAAAACTTCATCTAATATTGTTAATTAGCCATGACAAACGATGAAATAACATTGTAAATCTTTCATAGAAACAGCCACTAGATTTTAATTACACACATTCATAATTTAGCAAACAACATCTTACTTGAATGTGAGTGTTTAATATGTACAGTACTCCAGGCTTCAGAGTCCTTAATTTTTTTCAGTTAAGGAAGCCTCTAGGTTTTGCTTCCATGCTCATCTTGTATTTTATTTGCTTTGTTCTTTAAAATCCATGAAAGGCTTTGCATTTTGATAAATATCTTTTTATTTATTGTACAATGACAGGAGGAAAACTTTTGTTGTGTAAAACATCAATACATCATGCCAGTGTTTAGCAGTTCCTTGTGCTAGCCAAAAAAAATTAATGTAGATTTCCTTAGTAATTATCTGAGTGATAGAAAGATAATACAGTGCAGTAGTACAATAAATAGAAGGAAATTATCTAATATCCCTAATCTGCTAGGAATCGTATCAAGGTGGAGGTCTTATACACATTATGGCTAACAATTATGGAAAGAAAATTAACTCTTACAAAACTATACACTTTCCCAAACAAACACCAGCCCGATCCCAAGCAACTTGTCCCACTTCCCTGACCCGGAGCTGGGGGACCACTAGCCCCATTCCCTGCTGCTCTAAAGCAGGGGGAAAAACCCAGCCAAACTACAGAGCAGGACTGAGAGACATCACCCAGGGGTTTGGACCCACCATGCCCCATCAACCTTGACGCTGCCACCATCCATATACCCACGCCTGTACTGACTTAAAGCCCATTTATCTGATTTCCAAAGAAAACCTACGGCTTGGAGGGCACAGTTCTGAAAGTCAGAAGAGTTGCTATTTCTCTGCAACAGCTTGCACAGACAGATCCAGTGGCTGCAGCTATCCGCCTCAGCACCAGGCGAACACAAGCCCTGGCAACAGTTACATTAAGAGTTAAAGTCCTGTTTGCCTCCATAAATGCTCATTTTCTAAATATGTATACACACACTTAATATTTATTTTTATATATAATAAATGGCATTACATAAAAATCCAGTTGCAGTAAGCTGTGTTTTACCTATTTGCCACCCAGGTGTAAAGTTAGCACAGTGTTTTTGCCATTATTTGGGTTTTTTTAAAAAGAACCCTTTAATTTAAATTGACTGATGCCCATTTGGTTGTCTTCTCAGCTATCCTAAGAAAAGCTCTTGAACACCCTCTACTTTGAAAAGCCAGGATATAAAAGTATACAAGGCCCATTGTCCAAGAAAGAATTTAAAAGCAAGACACGTTGCCAAACTGTGCTCCCCACCCAGTTACCAAACACAGGATACAAGGCAGTTTGTTTACTTCTCACAATTGAATGCATACAAAAAAGGTCTCAGTGCAGTCCTGTTGTCAGGTCAGTAGTCAGTGTTAAAATGCTGAAATATCCTGATAAAACTTGCATTTTTGATCCCCTCCCTAAAGCTTCTGTCAAAGGTCTGTTTTCCTTTCTTAGGTTACTCCCTACTGCCTAACATAAACTGTCACAACTGCCAGAGGACAAACGGCCCCGTTTGGAAAACAACCCTATCTGTCCAGTGCTGCGGCACCGGGTGGGATCCTTCTGCTGTTCAAAGCCCCCCCATGCTTTGGGGAGACCTGATTTTGGGGGAGGGGAGAAGAAGCAGGGATGAGGTCTTGCCCCAGCACCTCCTGCTCTCTGGCACTGTGCAACACCGACCCCCTGCTACACCACGCAGCCCTGGAGTAAAACCTACTGTAACGCTTACTGGGATCCGCCTGCTATCCAGCTTGGGGGATCGGATCCCTTTTACCAGCAGGGCTTGGGAGATTTGTTGTGTTTTCCTTCTTTCACAAGGGTACAATAGGACAAGGCACTAACAAAATGACTGGGGGGTGCAGTACATGAATACACTTGTTCCATCTGTCAAGGTACAAACTCGGCCCTCGTTAGCACGGCAGCCAACGGGTCTCCACCACGGCACTGCTCGCCATGTGTCCCGACCCTTGTTTTTTAGTATGAGAGGGAGGGGAGAAAAGACTGGGAGGAGGAAGGGGGAATTAAAAAGAAGAAAAAAAAGATGAGCTTGCATGCTAATTTGGCAAGAATAAAACCTCCTTAAGGCAGGAAAATCGGGGCTGAGCAAACCTGTGGGATAAAACGCATCGTTGAAACAGGCCTCCAAGAAGACCTTCAGTAAAAACATCCCTCCCCAAACCCTGGAAAAAGCTGAAGAGCCTTGGGCCCCTTGTTCTCTTAACAGCTACCGTGTTAAAATGCTCTTCTTGAAACAGGAAGGAGTCCTTTCTTATTGCTGCCTTCGATAGTGTAATATCAGAAGTGCGACCACAGTAAATCAGTGTGTTAGATATTGAAATGCCATCACATTGTCTAACTTCCCTTCTCCTCTTTTTTTTTTTTAACACAAAGTATTTTTTCTTTAAGCTCCAAGCCCTCATCTTTGTGTCTGAGATGCTCTCCTGTCTGACAACAGCAATTTAGAAGAGTTAACTTTTATCGTTCATTCTGCTGTGTAACTTTCCCCTTCAAATTTCTTTATCTGCCCTCTGAGCTCATCTGAACTTTCATGTTCTCCCAGCATGCAGGCTTGCATTCAAAACTATGTCTAATAGACCAAATAAGAGGTTAATAAGAAGTGGCAACAGAAAGAAAAAATACAATCCCTGGTAACTGATAAGAATGACAGTGGCAGCCCTTTATTGTTTGTCTTCAAATATAGAGTTAAAGATCTTTAAAAAACTAAATTTTGACGCCTTTGAAAAGAAAGAAGCACAAAATAACAACAGGGGGTTATTGCCTGCCAGCCACAGGGGAGAAGCTCCATAATTCTTATTCTCCCTTTTGAAGGCTGTTAGAAATCTGATTCAAAAAAGCAACAGCAGAAGGAGAAAGCCTCTTGAGGCTATCGCCATTTCCTGTGATCATGCATAATGCGTTTCAAAAGTGGGTTTTTACCAATTCTGTTGATCAATTGCACCTCCTTCATATTCCCTCTTTTTTCTGCTGTGTTTACATCTGATGTGACTCAATGACAAGCGCTGTCTGAGACTGTGAAACAGACCTGTCATGTTGATTTATGGGCGCATCAAACCACGACTTGTCCAAACTGAAGCTCGCAGTTCATTAATTAGAGAGTTGTGACTTTGAAGTCAGCTTTCAGACTGTGGTTTTTAACATTTGGCTTAATTTATATGCTCTTGAATGTGGATCTCTAAGGAAAAAACTGAAATTCCCTTCTTGTCTTTGAACTTCTTTTGACCGCACAATAATCATTTCTTTGTCCAGAGTGATGCCTGCATCCCAGAGTCATTAACGCGCATTGAACTGCCACTGATGAGTAAGCCCTACTGAATTAGAAAAACAGCCAGCAAAACAAAGCTGAGAGCATTCTGCACAGTGATATCTCACAATTACATGCCTTCCCTCCCTGTGCCATTTCCATTTTAATTACTGTTAGTCCTTTAGATTTACATTTTAGACACTTTTTAATCTGTTCCCTTTTTATTATAGTGGCGCCCGTAAGCGTGCTATGGTTAAGGTTGTGTCAGCGTTTCCATTATAACCCCCCCTCCCCCCTATTTTCAGGGGTTTATAACTCAGCTGGAAAAATTCACTCTGGGTTAAAACTTGGCACAGGTGGCATGATTCGCCGAAATTTAGTGGGGGGCAGGGGGGAATCGAGAAGCGCTGCTTGTGAAGCAACACACCAGCACTGCTGCTATCAGAGGACATCACGCAGCACCTCATGCCAAGAGGCAGCTTTCTAGGATCTCCCCAAGCCAGCACTGATGTCAAACGAAATGTGGAAGTCTCAAAACTCCTTGTGACTTAGAGGGGTGAACTTGGTGCGTTAAAAATAAATGTTAACTGCAGCAAAATGAGATTTTAGCACACCAAAATCAATGAAATTCAGGATGTGGCAGGTATTTGGAAAAGAAAGTATGTTTAAAGGATGGGCAGAAACCATCCTGGCATGGCCTGATCCTGCCATAGACCATGGTGGCATCAGAGCGAGGTCCCCAACCACCATACCATGACCAAGCAGCATTCCCATGCTACCTCCACATCTCACACCTCACTTCCTGGTATCACCAGCGATGCTGCTCCAGCGCAGACCCTCCTGCTAAGCCCACACTGTGAGGAAAATACAACCAGAACCTCTGCGGTTGGAAACCGCAAGCCCAAACTCAACGTCTCTGAGCACTGTGCACTGTTTAGAGAGGACAGCACAGTGTCTGGGCCTGCTGCCTTGCCCCCTCCCCTCTGCAACATAACTAACTTCCGAAAGCACTCTCCCAAGATACAAGTCTGGATGCTTGCTCCAGCGCTCATACCGAACATCAAGGCATGGTCCCCTGCTATAAAATATGTGGCAGCAAGCAAATGGAAAGCACAGGAAAATACAGGCGAAAACAGGACAATAACTCTAAATCTGAAAGCTGAGACCCGATAGAGTCAGTTCACTTGTGCAATCATTTATAAGATGAATGACAGTTTAATAGCCACTAGACAGTCCCCAGGGATCTGCGGTTTGAAAGTAAAATGGGTATTGTCTGTACCTCTTTAGGCTGTTTTCCAGCATGTTGTTGCTGTAAAAGTTGAAGCTGCAACTGTTCCTGTTGTTTCTTATAAAACTCTTGAAGCTGCTGCTACAAAGAAAAGGGAAGATGGTAAGTAACAAAGTGGAGAGCCAATTCAGTGTCCCTTTTGGTGTAACACACAAACTGTGATTTGAAAAATAGCATCCTTTTATCTGTAATGGTCTGACCTTTAGTTTGAAACTCGACAATAAATTCAGTGCACACTGACTATTCTTGGCATTATCGTTTGAAAAGTAATCTCCAAAATGAACTGATGAAAAACATACCATTTTCTACACAAACTAATTAAAATAAGGCAAGGAATGACCTTTGATTGTAACAACAAAGCCAAAATGCCCTTGCTGAGAGAGCCTGGCGAATCTCTGTTGTGAAACACACATGCTTTCTAAATGATAGGGTTTGACTGTATTAAGTGTTGTTCAATACATGCATAGACATCCTGGGAAACACTCTCCTCCTCCCTGCTCCCCAGATGTGCACAGTGCAGGCAGCACTCCAGCATGGGTAGGAGGGAAGCAGAGACAGCACATGAGGTCCTGGGTTGGGGCAGATGCTGACGCCCGCCCGGGGTTTGTGAGCCCTCGCTGTGCCCTACTCAATGATAACGGGAGCTTGGCAGCAGCAACTTTCAGCTGGAAAAGGACCGTGGGCCGTGAGAAGCCCTGACAACGCCGCACGGCGGATGCTGGCTGAAAGCAGCTTGTGAACCTCTCTGCTTATACCACCACCGCTTCCAGAGTCCTCTGCGGTTCCAGACAGACTATACAGAGCTCTGAAGAGGAAGCATCGCCCTGCTACTGAGTTTATTCCAACTAGTCAGGGCACACCGTGCTTTCTGGGGGAACACAGGGAAAAGCAACAGGGACATCTGCCGAAGCCCTGACACTTAAAATATGCATCTGTATTATTTAGCTGATCTTGGAAACACTCCTAGCACTGCTCCCTGGATTTGTTTCCAGTAGCTATTTCTAGAATTAAAAACAAAAGAGCAGTCAGTTCATCTCCGAGCATGGCTGCTCTGAGGTACAGACCCAAGATGTGGGCACAGCCTCATTCCCTGGGAACATTCCGGGGGCTGAAGCTCTCCGGTATCTGTAAGAGCCACCAGAACAGCTGTTAAGGAAACAATTACCTGTTGAAGCATGAGTGCCTGCTGCTGTTGGAGCAGGACTTGGAGTTGCTGGGGAGTTAGCACTTGTTGCTGGAGGATCTGCTGCATTTGCTGGGGAGTGATCACTTGAGGTGTCATCATAGCCACCGACACTGGAACCTGCAGCACAAGAGGAGAGCAAAGAAGGGGTCAGGGCACACTGCTGCAGCTCCACCATGCCACCTGCCACCCCCGTACCAGGGGAGCCCATGCCTTGCATCAAAGGTGCTGAAGAAGACAGTCACGTGCCTGCTGTGGTGGGCTGTACAAGGTACTGGCCACACTGTCCTAGCAACTAAAAATCCCCTTTCACAAAACATCCTTGTGTTGAAGATCCTTTAAAGCAAGCGACACAGTAAACCCTGTTCAGATTTATTTATTTTTCCAAGAAACTGTTGAGCAGGTCCTTTCCTTCCCAGAAAGCCCTTGCGTTCTGTACAGAAACCCAACTGCCGAGTATCCCGTGCTGATGGGATCTAGACCCTATTACGACAGGTTTTTAAGGAAATTGAAGGAAGGCTCAGTGATGTGAATAACAGCACTAGACTCCTATGCAATTTAAACAGAAAGGCCCTACCACGATGTCTTTACCATTCCATATTCACCCAGCATACAGATGTCTTCAATTCTTTCATATTATGTGAGATACCATTAAAAGCCGCTTTCCATGACATTTCAGTGACAAACAGCTACAGTGATGAACTTGATAGCATTTCATATTTGCAACTGTTAACACGTTTCTGCACGGGCATCTTTGCAAGGAACCTGTACACTGTATCTGAAAGGATGATGTCTTGTTCAGATAAAACACTGACATTAAAATGACAGGCTGTCTTGGCCAAGGTTACACAAATTGTATTCAAGCGGATACCTAATGACAATGCTATGAATTCTGCAAGCTTTCTAGAATGTAATTTAGCTATTCAAAATAATCACTGCACTTGTGTTTAATTTGCAGACTACATGAGAACCATTTTGTCAGTCCTAGTAATGCAAGAAGACTATTTCCCTAGAAACCCACCCCTCTACCCTCCACCCCAAAAAAGGAAAAGAAAAGGGGGGGAGGGGGGGAGGAGAAACAATAGAGGAAAAGACAAAACCCCTATGAGTTCTAACAGTAATATTTAAGCACCTTACTTTTCTATAGTTTCAAATCAAATACGTGACAGCACAAAACTAAAAGCAGTAAAGGATATACTTTGCTAAAAAGGATCTCCTGTCATCTCATGTATTACAATAAAAGGTAATAATATGTTTAGCACTTTTTCCGTGCACCACTTTTTAAAAAATCAGCAGACAATAGCTGATCAGAAGATAAAGGAGTTTAAAAAAGAATATCTTCCAGTGTAGTAGTAAGCAGCAGAGAAATGCAGTATTAATTTTATGTAACATAATGTCTTAATATGCAGTTTATCTTGACTTTTTCACATGATTTGTCCTGTCATTTGCATAGCAAGCTCTCATTCCTAATTTCACAGTCATTATGCACTGATGTCCTGATTTCTCAGCATCACTAATTTTGATGAACTAAAAATGGTTCCTGAAGGTCAGATGCCTGTACACCGCACATCTCCCTGTGTTGTTGTGTACATGTTGTGTGCCAGGGCCAGACACAGCCTCACAAACCTTCGCCTGAGCGAAGCCTAGCGAAGGCTCACGTCTCCGACATCCCATTAGCGCAAACACAGAGAGTTCCTCTGCGCATTCCCATGGCAAAGCACACTCCCACCATATCTAATGTGGTTCAGGCAGGTATGAATACAGGCAAATGGGGATTTAATTACGGATCAAATGCCAGTTCCACCAAAGCCACTGGCCACTCGCCTGTGGCTGGCGTGGCTTGCCCATTGTGCTCGTGCCACCAAATGGCCACACAGGATCAGCTCCAAGGACACTGAGTCATGGGGATGGGTAATCCCATTAATTTCAAATATCTTAATCCGTAGTCTTTTAAAAACTTTTCTGGGAGTAGAAAATTATTTAAATACTGCCGTCACCATCTTTGCCCTGAAGCATGACTCACCTTCATTATTCTCATCCCCAGAGAAGTTTACTTTACCCTGGGGTTTGTACTACCTTTCATTGAAGTTTGACTGAGCAAACAGAAGAGGAAGCATGTTTAAGTGTGTTTTCTGTGTCCTTCTTGGAAGATAGACAACACAAATACTCTTCAGTCAGATTTATGACGACAAGTGGGGATGCAGACAGGAATAGGGTGGGGTGCTGTAAACCCTACACATCGGTGATTAATACGAAGGGCCGCATTCTGCCGTCAGCTATGCAGAGACAACTCCCATTCACTTCCACGGCTTTTTTTTTTTTTTTTTTTTTTTTAATGTTTATCTTGGTATAAATCTAAGGATTTGGCCCTACCTTTGAAAACTGGCCATGTACCTTCCGGTGAAGAATCTCCTAGCTCCACACTCTCTGCTAGAACAGAAGCACTTAACTACTAAGAAAAAAAAAAATCACTTTTATATATACAGACACACACATACATAGGTGTGTGTGTTTATATATATATATATGTAAATGGCACATCTAGGAGTACAAGTTTGCATTGATCCTCTCAACTCCATTTTACCATCTGAAACCACATTTTCACACCACATCTGCACCTCTGAAGAAGGTCCTGCCTTCCATTTATAAACACAGCCAACAGCCGCCTTTAAGTCAAAGTCTGTACTTCAGCAGCTCATGAAAGCAACTTACAGGAACCTTTTGCAAACAAACTCAAAACAAACAAGAAACTACCCTGTTAAAGACACACGTGTCTGGGACAAGCGTGGACACATGTAGGGGTTGAGGAGTTTAAATAGTTAAGAATGATGGTCTATATATCCACTCTCAACTCCTGATGTCCAACTTTTCCATGTAGCTAGTCCCTAGTAATACCAGGAATCAAAGGGCATGCAGCACCAGCAATAGGCTATTATAGCCCACACTTTATTACCCATTACTACCGAGGTCATTAGCGGTAAGAGTGATTGTACCGGTCTTAACCTATTGATCATTGTAACTACTATCATTTAATCCCGTGTTGAATGTCTGGAAAGCTGCTAAAGGCACACAAGAGAGAGTGCTTTAGCGATGAGAAATATAGCCAAAGCTTGGAAATTACACTTTGATTCATAAAATCTAGCCAGTGGTTTAAATCAATAGTATTTAAAACAGTCATGTAAGTTCTTAACTACAGCTCTCTAATATTTATGGGTCCCTTTTTGAGTGTATTCAGTCAAAACTAAACTTTATTTTAGATACTGTGCAATATACTTTACATTACGTTAGATAAAAAATATTTATTTCTGATATTTTGTCCGATAGTAAATGAAACCTGAAGGGGGGGGCTATAAATTCATTTTAGATTTCTATCTCTTAGATGTCAACTTAAATGTGTTGCCAGAAAAAATTACAAACCAACTTTAAAAATGGCTTAACTGTTTAAGTACATGAAAATGAGCTTGTTTTATGAGTTAACAATGAATCACAGAAGGCAGTTTATGAAGAACTAAAATAATTCTGTCTTACTGCCTTCAGGGAGTTAAGTTCAAATTAAACTACTGGCAGATATATTTAAAGAATGCTATGTTAGCATGCGGAGCAGAAATTAATCTTTTTTTTTCAAGTTGTTTATTTCTATTTTCCACATGGAACACGATTGTTCTTATTGACAGGATTAATGAACTACTTTGGGTATTGTTGACTGATAACAATAGGGTGTGGTAGATACCCAGCTGCATGTAAACCTGGCAGCAAAGGTAAAAATACAGCTGCGATTTGGCTTTGGGAGCTGTGCTAGTATAGACCTGCTGACATGCTAATACCATCAACGGCAAAAAATGTCTTTAATACTCACAATTGTCTTCAGACACTGTTTCTCCTAGGGTTCTGCCTGCTGGTTTCTCTGCATCCCCCAAAGCCCCCCTTGGATCCCTGAAGTCCCCTCTGCTTCCCCCAGTTCCAAGCTCTGAAAACAGTGAGACCCACCAAGGGAAAAACTTCCACAAACTTGGGCCAAGTTCACCTCTAACTTCACCAGGGAGTTACAGCAGGGATACATTTGTCACTCCTCCATACAACCCAGACAAGGGTCACAGGGATGAAAATGATTTAGTCCTATTTAATCATCTCCATTCCCCCATTTTCACCGATATTGATATAATTAAATACTAGCTAAATAATTTCAAGTAGTTTAATCTTGTAGGAAGTGGGGAAACAATAATAATAATAAAAATTTTAAAAAGCCATTTTCACACAGCGTGCCGCCGGTGTCAGATACGGTTGTGGTCCTGTTAACTGTTAGCAGGCATGCATGGAAGATGGGGAGGATTTCCTTAATTCATCAAGAATAACCCTGCTAGAAAATCCTTTTCTCCTGCCATGTAGGCTCAAACTTGGTATCAGGAAGACCTCATAGCAGGCACCTTGGATTTCCAAACAGCAATTCTTCGGTTAAAGATTTTGTGATAGAAGTTAAACGGAGCAAAACATAGCTGAGCACAGAGAGAGCAAGGAGCTGAGGAACGGGTGAAAAAAAAAAAGGGGGGGGGGGGGGAGGGCTACAAATAGAAATAGATACAGCTAGGCAAAAAAGAAAAATTTACTGAGCTGTCTTATTAGAAAGGTATTATGTGAAATACATTTAAAATGGTAAAAAAATAAAATCTAAGGCAAAACAATGCAAGACAGCTTGGCTCCTGCCAGAGGAGAAGATAAACCACTGACACGCTAGCAAACAGAGCAGCACGATGCCACAAGCCGGAGCAGAGCCCAGCAGAGTACGAAGTGCTGAAGGCAGGACCTGCTGCCATCCTGAGACTAGAACATTTCCGACCTTAATATTTCATCCTCCAAAATAACGATGACAACAACAACAACAAAATGCCGGTTAGAATTATTCACGCGGAAACTGCGATGCTGTTTCATGATGTGAAATGGAATCTCACTTTTAGGCTTCAGTGTTTTGCTGTAATACAGTACGAGGCATTAAGACAGGTAATGTTTATAGTATTAATGTAAAATCAGCTAAGTAGTCTGGCATTAGCATAACTGTTCTCTCTGTAACAATACAACTCCCTGTTAAGAGAGGAGGGGCGGGGGGGAGAGCCCTCTTTAAAATTAAATTAGCATTTTATTATTATAATTTTGTTTGTTGTGTTTTATCAGGAGGGAAGATCTCCCCCTGACCCGTGCAAGGCAGTACCGTGGGCTATGCTGACATTCCCCGGCATGTCGGGATGTCTGCTGTCTTCTCTATTCTCTTCTAGCTGAGGAAAAACAGGAATATTTTCATATTTGTTTACAGATGAAACATCTGATCTTATCTACCACTTCTCATGCATACCAGGTTTCTCACTAAGTGCCGGGATAATTGTTTCTGCTATAATAAATACCCATTTAATTTGCATAAAAATATAAAGTTTACATAAATTAAATCCTTTCTGCATCTAACATTTGTCAAATAGAAGCTAAACCGGAACACACACAACCAAATCTCATTTAATAACCTGAGTGAGATTTCAACCTCGATATTATCATCATAATTTTTCACATTTTATAAAGTTATCGGTTGTGTTTCCCCGCTCCAGCACGAAAGGAAAAATTATAACCTGCTGTATGTAGTTCTGAACAGAGGTGGTATTTTATAATGATTCAGTTTAAATGAAAAAAAAAAAAGAAACCCCAAAAAAAAATCCATCCGTATTTTTTTCCAGAGTTTAGGAAAGGAAATGTTAGATCAACATATTCTGCCAAAAAAGCCTCAAATAAACCCAAAGCAATCCTGCTTAGAAACATCCAAAATACCCCTAAAGCCCTTGAAAAACCCTCTCTCTCCCCAACACCCTTAATATACTGAGACTGATCATCATGTCAGACTCCTTACATTTGTGTATTAATACATTAATACATTAAGGAGAGCTTAATTAAATAATAAAAGACTCTGATTGAACCGGCAACATTTAATATGCCCAGAATTTCATGTGAGCAAAAGGGAAGTGTTATACAGTGGGACTCCTGGTGTCGTTCCCCCATCTTCCCCCCCCCCTCCTCCCATGGCAAATTTTTTTAAGCAGAACTACAACTCCCGACAGATTTCCAGGGCAGGATAAGCCCTCTCTCCACTCTCCTACAAGAGTCGAACCCATAGCTGCCTGCTCTTCAAACTTGGGGTGTTTGAGATGATGTGTTATCGTCCTGGCCAGCTGAATAAAAAGGGATTGAGCTCTTGAGAAAAAAAAAATAAATATACAGATATTCACCTGGTGAAATCCTGCTGTTTATTTCCCAAACAGAGCAGAGCTCTGCTGAAACACTCAGCTAGGCTTCGCCACTCCGGTTCCGACCACAGCCTTCATAACAGTTGTAAACTTTATTTGCTTAAAATGTGCAGTTTTTCACACCTATGGCAGACACCTACAGCTGAACATCACAGCTAAGCACAACGGTGCAAATTAGATTCTAATGAGAAAACATCAGTTGCTTCTTTGACAATCTTGCCATTCACTGATTCACTTCTAATGAAGACACACTCCAACCAGCGAGCTCGCCGTGTTAAAGGTCAAAGCACATTCAAAAAAATGCCTCACAAAATCAAGGCAAATGGGAAACCCGTAAAGAAACCTTCTCATAAAGTGGCGTGGCAATTAGAGTAATTGTGCAAAAAGCCGTCCTCAGTAAAAAGTAAAAGAAATTAAGCTGCCACTACTGTAACAGGTTAGATGAAAATCAAAATTTAATGTATTCTCCCTTGTGTCATCTTGTTTTGTCAAGACATCAAATAGAATTGGAAAGTACAAAATAACAAGCCCTTGAGAAATCACAGAAGCCGACCTTTTTGATGTTGTTGGTTTACCTTGTTCTCAGTTATTTGAACAATGATGTTTCAGATTTAAGGGCAAGATAAAGCTTAAAAATTAAAACCCGTTGTCAGTTTGGGGAGGAGGGGGGTGTCGCCCCTCCCAAATAACAGAGCATCTTACCTAATCAATGAAGGCAAATCCGTCCGAAACTACTGCATTGAGCAATTAGCAATTCCACTTATTTGTTCAATATCCAGGCTGGGTTTTCTAACATTCATTCAACTTCAGCACAAGCTACAGATCCTCCTGCTAGCAGAGGAAACTGTGCTGGAAAGGGTAAAAAAAAAAAAAGGCTGGGGAAGAGATAGCTACTTGCCAGCACTACCTCTCTCCCCAATCCCTACACGGCCACTTTCGATCTGCAGATGAGAGCATGATGTATTTCCGCCCCCCTTTCCCCTTTCCTTATAACTGGAAAGCGAAGCTGAGCAAGTTAAGCACCTTATAAAAACAAAACAGTACAGGACATTTTAACCGAACTACAGCAAAGTAGTTTCCAGTAACACAGTTCTGCTTTCAATAAAACAAACAAACTGCTCAAAACCAGCCAAGCCTTTCACCAAACAATAACAAATTTAGCTTATGGTGTCAGGACTTTCCCACAATCTAGTTTTGCAGGTGTTGATAAAACTCCCCCTGCTACCACTTTTCCCTAGCAAAAAAGGGGACAAAACACCATCAGCAAGTTTTCTGGCTACTGGAAAACACACTGCTAACGTCAGTCCAAGTGCTATGCCCTTCCAGCACAGGTTTCTCTACAGCAGCTCAAAAAACGACTAAGAAAGACAAGAGCAAGAAAAGCACAAGGGCTTTGCAACTCCTTGAACTTCTGAACACAAAAATCCTTCACCCCTTACCTTTCTTCCAGCTGCCCAGGGCATGCAAGCACAAACACGGGCGCTACAGCATTTTACACCCAACTAGTAATTTGGTTAGGTTCAGTATTTTAAAAACAAGATGAGTCTCAAGCAGCACCTGAGCTCGAGCCCTGCCAGGTTGGAATGCTGCAGAAAAAAATCTCTCTGACTGCCCTACAATCACTTTTAACACCTTAAAGTCCCCTCTAACCTTCCCCACGCAACTGTTGCAGCCCTCTTCTTCCTTGCACACAACCAAAACCTACCCAACCTGCACAGACGTCAGAGCCCACCGGCCATTAGTGCAATGATCCATCTGCGACCCGTTACAACCCAGGGGCAATGCATTCCAACTCCACAGCGGTGCCTGATAACTATTTACATCCCAGCATAAATTGGGCAGAGTTATACTTTTAACATGTACAGAGGGCTCATCCAGTAGCAGAGCAACACGAGGCACCCACACCTTCTTCCTACGAGCCGCGGGATTCCAGCCAGCCAGCACTGGGATTTTATTGCTTCCTCATCAATCCCATTATATTTGTGACTACTCTTTAGTTCAGCTGAGGGATTGGTCAGAGTGTGTCTTGGAGCTTATCTTTTATTTAAAAAAAAAAAAAAAAGGCCAAAAAATTACGCTGGGGGAAAAAAAAGGAGGGCCCGGTGGTACAGCACGGTAGGGTGGATGTTAAACAAGCCCAAAAAAAAACAAGCCAACTGTAGCAAACAACAAAAAAAATATATTTCAAAGCAGCCCTTCCTATCATAAGCTTTCTGATGATTTATGGTTTACCAACTCAGCAAGGTTACGCAACACTGCATGCCTTTAGATGCATTATTTGAGTCAGTTGAGATTTAATTAAGATCACAGCCTCCAAAATCCCTGTCAAATGAAAATTCACAGAAGACAATACACTATATATCCTCATGCAGATAGTCTCCATTCCATGCTCTGGAATAACATAAGTTAATCCTCGTTTCTATGGTGGCAGACAAAAGTTCACTAATTTTGTTTTCTTTTGACACTTGTGTTGTTTTCTGTTTTATGTCATGAGATCATTCCCTTTTGAGAAGGGGAGGGGAGCTGATATAGGGGGAGAAGAGGGAAAGCAATATGTCTGAATATGGCAGCAGATGTATTTTGACATTCTCACAGCTCTGCCGTGATGTCATCAAGTTTTCATATAATTAACCCCTGCCAGTAAGAGCAACATTTCATGACATCTGTCCACTGGGAAGAGGAGGAAGGAGTCAGGGACAAAACACAAGAAGTGCCTCAATCTTGCTCTCACGCTAAACCAAAAAATCAAACAAAATTAAATCAAGGCTACGAAACAGCATTCAAATCTTCCGTATCGACAGCCGGCTTGTTCCCAAGCCGTTATCTGCCCCAGCTGCCTCCCCACCTCAAAAGTGCCCTGAAGCCACACGCCACGCATCCCCAACACCTCCCCCTCCCAGTGGTCCCGGTGCAGGAGAATGCCCTTCCTCTATACAGTCCAATTCCTCTGTGTGCCAAACACTAGCAGTGTAAATAAAACGGTGTTTCTTACAGGGAAACTGCTAGAACTTTACCTCATTCCAGCGTATTTCTGTTTGTGTTATCTTAATATCTGCTTGCTTATCTCATGGTTTAGAAATGACAGGTGCTAGCAGTCTTTTGTTTGACAGGCCACTACACAAATAACTGTCTTGCCTGAAAGGGCTAATGCACTACTAATGAACAATAAATCAACTTTGATTATAAAGTGTCAGACCAATCAGTTTGCGGTTCAGCTCTATCACCGTCTAGGCCAAAGCAGCTACTCTGTTTAGGCAGGATTTGGGTTTCATCTCGGCAGCCTTATCAATGAGATTTTTTTTTGGAAGCAGTCACAGGAGATCACCGAAAGACCCTCTGACAGGAGATTTTCCCACTGGCTGTGTGTGAGGAGGGTGCCTGCTCTTAGACACTTCCTAGGCTGCTACTGCAAGAAACAACACAGTCAACAAAAGCCATTTCTTCACCAGGCAGCAGCACGCCCCACCGACGCGCTCACAAACGCGCGGTTCAGCCGTGACTTTTGAAGGAGCAAGAAGCAAATGCTTCTTAACTTCACCTAAAGACGTGTAAGGTGCCTGAAAGCTTCGCACAGCAAACACGTGTACAGGGCTGGAGGGGTACCCGATCTAGCTGACAATAATTTAGCAGGCTGAGGGCTTCCTGCTTCAAGGGGGAAGGAGATGGAGAGAAGAGCCTCCTCTCTCTGCTGTAGCCATCGCACACAGTTGCAGGATCGGGCCTAGGAGCATCGGGTATGAAAATGAGCTTTCACCCAAATGAAAAAAAAAAAGATTTAACGTAAACGTTTATTTACGAAAGGGAAATTGGCCAGTGTATGTCACTTTTTATTAGAAATAAACTTTAGCAATTTATCGTAGTTAGCAATTCAACACCCATCGCCAGCATAAATCCGACCATTTCGTTCTCATAAACAGATCTTAGTCACCCCGAATGATTCACATTTCCTGCCACCACCAAACTTGTTTTTATTTAAAAATATAAAACGGTAGCTCTTCGAAGGCCGGCACATGCACCGCGACGGCTGCGGCGCCTTCTCGAGTGGCTTCTCCCTACCACCGGCAAGAGCAGGAACCCCTCTCTCTGCCTTCGGTACGGCAGGCTGGCTTCGAAGGAGTTAATTGTAAAGAGGAAGAGTCTATATGCACTTTGCTCTAAACTTACCACCCACTTCCTAAGGGTTCCCTCCTCCCCACCACCCTCGAAAAACCATCTCATTTGCCCTCGAACGCTGGCTCGCAGGGTTGACACTTCCCTCCACCACGTTTAGATCCCGTTAGGTTTATTTCATCGGGGCTCACGGCACCGCTCGATGTCAAAACCAAAACCTCGCTGACTTCATTTCCATCCCACATCCTCCCCCCCCACCCCCTCCCCGGTAAAGTGAGCGGCCAACCCCTTCAGCGGTCCCGGCTACCGATGTTTAAACCCCACCAAGTATTCTACCCGGCTCTGGGCACTTTCCCTCCTCACTTGCTCTTCTTCCAAACTACGGCACCCAAGCACAAGCTGCCGGGGCAGCTCCGCGCACCGGAGCTGTCAGAACAAAAGGCAGGCAGGACACGAAACGCGCCGAGCCACTTTGTAAAACCTTCGGCAAGTTGCGAGGCGCGCACCCCGTATCTCCCCTCCTTCTCCCCGGCGGCGGAACCGGGCGGAGAACTCGGACCCGGCCCCGGGGAGTGCGGGCTGGAGCATCGCTCCGCTCCGCTCCTCCGGGCTCTTTCCGCCAGTTCGGCAGCGGGCCCGCCCGCTCGCACCCCCCTCGCCCCCCTCCTCCTCCTTCTCCCCCCCCATCTCCTCCCCTCGAGGCACCCACCTGGGCGGCGGCGGACGGCGGGCGGCGCGCCGGGCCATGGAGCGGGCCGGCGGAGCGGTGCGGTGCAGAGCCTCCGCGGGTGCGGGCGGAGTGGCGGGGCGCGCTGCTCGCGGGCTGCCGCGGCGCGCCGCCACCCGCGCGGCCCCGCCCTGCGCCGCCGCGCACACCCCGCCCCGGAACGGGGCGCCCCGCGGGCCCGGCCCTCCGCCGCCACCGCCTCCTCCCGCGGCGGGCACCGCGCTGCCCCCTCCGCGCCCTCTGACCTGCCAGCCGCTCCGGGCGGCAGCCCGTCCCCGCCGCAACCCGCCGCGCTCCCGTCGGGAAACTGTTTAAAAGCCGCCCCCCGCCCCGCCGGAGTCCCCGCTCCCCCCCCCCCACCCGAAATAAATCTCTCCTGCGGGGAGTGGGTGCCAGCAGCGGGGATGGAGGGGGTGGGAAGTGTCAGCGAGCACAATGCTCCCGGCAGCCGCTTCGGGCACAGTGCATCTGCCCCTCCTTCCGCAGCAACTTTCCCTTCTCCCGGGAAAAGTGCCTTCGACTCCCCTCTCGCCTTCCCTGGCAGTCCTGCCCCTGAAAGCTCAGGACTGCCGTATCGGAAAACAATAATGCTCATTAAAAAAATAACCCCAAGGAGCCTCCTAACCGGATTTTGCACCGAAACAGACCCAGCCTGTGAACGGGAACATTTTCCTTCCTCCTTTCCCAAAACAGGGGGGGACTGTCACCACAAAGCAGCAGCGGGATGTTCAAAGAACCTGGGACAGGAGGTGGGATGCTCAGACCCCCCAAAGCAGGAGGTGGGATGCTCAGACACCCCAGAAGAGGAGGTGGGATGCTCAGACACCCCAGAAGAGGAGATGGGATGCTCAGACACCCCAGGACAGGAGATGGGATGCTCAGACATCCCAGGACAGTGGCTCCTCCTCTGTGCAACTCACGCTAGTACCTGACCTGTGGAACTCACCACTACCTGTTTTTAAGACAGCCAAGCCCTCAAGTTTAGAGGAAGGAAAACGCTGTGTTTGGGTCTGTGGCACCTCTGTAAAAGCGGTGTTAGCTGTTTCACGCCACTCAGAACAAGCTTCCTCCAGCTCTCACGTGGGCGAGCTCAAAGCAGTACTTTTCTGCGCCCCCCCCAGACCTCAGCGCACAAACACAATCCCGCCGGCGTGCCGGCACTGCCACAGCCCCGGTAACCTATTTTCTCCTGCCCAAAAAGCTACTATCCACTTCGTCCTGGGCAGCAACGTTTGGTAAAACCTCTCCCGCTGTGACAAATTTATTCTTTTACATTTTCACGTAGTTTCTGAAGACAAACCCATAGTTACTCCCCGTGCCAGCGACTGTACAGACAGAAGCCGCCCTGACACCGTTCCCAGGCAGAACCGCACTTTATTTGCAGGAGTCGAGGGCTGGTAGACAATAGCCCCATTAGTTATGCTGCTAAAGAACCTCACAAGAAGCAAAGACAAAGGACCTAATTTACTGACAACTTGTGATCTGATGTTAAATGGGATGTGATACGGATTGCTATCCACCCTAAAGTGTTTTCATGTCAGATAACAAATTTATTAATGGGATTTTTTTTCAGGTCACAAAAATGTGACCCCACCCTCTTATGAATATTTAATAAGAGACTAAGGGCATCTTTTGCAAGACCCTAAATCTGCCAGAAACAGCCTACATGAATCAGAAAGCGCCTGCCTCTTAAAGGGGCACGCACGCACCGAGTGGGTCAGCACATAAAGGGCACGGGAGGAGCTGGTATTGGGAAGTATTGTACAGATGCAAAGTTAAGGAAATAAATACACACACATCCCAACACACCGGGCACTACATTATAAGACAAACTGGTAACGCATGCGATGAGCTAGTAATAATAATTGCCTGCACTTAGAAGAATCCTTCCTGTCCCAGACTTCACAGTGATCTCGAGGAACTCTAATATATTCCCCAAAGCAGTCAGAAGACACAGGTGTCAACTTTTCAACAGTTCCTCTTGTGGACCACCTCCTCTTACTCCCAGCTGCATTTGCTGTGGCAGCATTCCCAGCTGCACCGACGGCAAAGCAGCATCGGTAGGAGAGAAGAGCCCCATGCATTTAACAAACCCCTACTAACTCTGCAGCTGGAACACGAAGAGGGCCATGCACCCAGGAAGTCTCTGCAGGCAGTCATGGGATGCTCCACAGACTCCAGTTTAGAAATCTTGTGATCCATCTTGTCTTCCTACACACAAACTTCTCTCACACACACACGACCTTCAAACCTAGGAAGTGACATCTTCAATCTTCATTTTCTAATACAACCATATTCAGGGACACACAGCTCAACGGAAGACCAGTGCCCTCCTCCTGTCCTCATCATGCGCCTCTGGACCAAGCTCTGTCTCACCACTACTTATAAAAAAAGAAGACTCTATAAACCCCACTATTTCTTCTAGGGGTGCAGGAGCAGCACGACATGGCGATGTAAGCACAAGGATGAAAGCTACACGCAAAGCAAAAGCACAGTGCTGGCTCTGGCACTGCCAATGTTCCCCAGCCCCAGGTAAATCACCTAGAAATCTTGTTGGTTGCTTTTATTTATTACTTTTAATGGCTACCACATCTCACACCCATCAATTTCAAAGGTGGTCAACAGCCTCAGCATCTCTGTGCCCTCATCTGCAAAACAGGGCTAATGCTACTCATTTCAGGATCTTCTGTAGACCAATATTTGCAAAACACTGAAAATGAAAGGTGCTGGCTAAGCATCGAGCGCTGGACACAGAACCTGCAAAGCCGTATTTTTAAAAGCATTTTATACCCTTTCATATAAAAGCTTCATACCTGCAAGCTCAGCCAACATCTGCTGTGGGCTAAAAACTTCGGTCTATTCCCTCAGTAACGGAGATAGTAGCACTTGTTAAGTAAGGTCACCATGAAATATAATGCATTCCTAAGCCAGCAAAATATTTTAAAAGACCAAGAAGAACCATAAACTCCCACTTTAATTCCATTCAATTACAGAGAGTCATCACGGACAGAGACAATCAGACAGGAATGTTTAAGAGTGAACGTATAAAGCAGCAAATTAAAAAAAAAAAACCTGGGAATAAGTGTGGCAGACTAGGTGTCTATCTGGCACCACGTGCCCCAGAAGCTGATACGTACCAAGTGGCGGCATCAATACCTAGGTGAAAATCATCCCTAGTATCCTAGCACATCCAAGTCAGAAAAACAACTCAGGAATTATGATGAAGATGAATGCAGTGGAAGAAATGGTTTAGTTATGCCGTTATTTTACATACACACTCGGTTCATGGGCTTCAGCAGGTACCTCTCCATGCAGAAGCCTACTAAAAAGCCCCAGCTGACTGCGGGGCAAGGGAAGAAGAAAGACAGAATCACAGCACTGTAGGGGTTGGAAGAGACCTCCAGATATCAAGTCCAACCCCCCTGACAAAGCAGGTTCCCTACAAAGGTCAGCACCCAGACAGGTCTTGAATATCTCCAGAGGAGACTCCACAACCCCCCTGGGCAGCCTGTCCCAGACCTCTGTCACCCTCACCCTGAAGTTCTTCTGCATATTAGTGTGGAACTTCCTGTGCTCCAACTTGAGGCCATTAAAGACAAGACATCCTCAGAACACAACCTCCTCTAACCAGAGTTAACCCACCCCAAAACAGGAAATTTTATACCCAGTCGCAACACAAGGCAAGTTCCACCTAAGGCAGCAAAATTCATCTTTTCTTCTCCCGAGGATGTTCCCCTGGGCAGGCAGGGCCTGACAGCTGCTCTCTGGCAGCGGGCTGAATCCTGCACCCCATTCCCTAGGGAGTCATTCTGGTGAAGTTGGGTGCCGATGCTGCTGTGGCACGGAGGAGCCTGCCCAACACCAAGCCTGGCGAACGCCGGATTATGCTGCTCAGCACACAGGCCAGGTCCACCAGCTGGTTTACAAGCCAGCTGCCGTTTGCAGTTCCGAGGGTGGGGGAAAAAAAAAACAGCCTCGGATACTATTCCCACTCCTGGATCCCCAGGCCCATTTTTGTGGGGTTAAATCACATTTTCCTGTTTTGAGAATGCCTCATTTTTCCCTCATCACTGTTTGAAAGACCTACAAAAACAAATGGGGAAAACAACTGACTAAACAGGAAACAGTGAAACTTACTGCCCACAAAGTGCTGAGAAAAAGGGACAAAACAAACATTATTTTTTGTTTGTTTGTTTTGGTCATTTTTAATAAACCTCAGTTAATGCCCTCCTGGTAAAATACCTTCAGGGAAAAAAGTTACTCTTTTAGGCTGATGGTGTTTCTAGCAAAACAGAACACCAAAGCAATTAACATTTCAGTAAAGCCTGCATCCCTGTTGCTCTTCATTTCTTTTTTTCTGATGAGAAACTGTCATTTTCCTTATTGCCCCTGCAAATTCTGCACGAGGAAGGCTCTTTAAATCCCCTCAGTCTTGTACAATGGCTTAAATTTCACTTCATGGCATGCTTTAAATTACCATTCACATCTTCATTTAATGCATCATTTTATAATGCCAGTGTTACTAGTTAATTTATATATACACAGCAGGATGTGTCAACATTCAGGTGAGTTATGAATACGATTGCGCAGGAGTTATGGAAGACATTTCAGCAAAATTATGGTTCCCTCTAAACATAAAAATATTAATAATGAATGAAAGATCACAGGTAAACAACAAATTTTATATAATTGCACGCACCACACACACACCCCACACCAAAATGCTTCCAGATAAATAAGTTGGGCAACATTTTTGCTTGGCGTTCATATTTGATTGATCTTAATAAATTGCCATCTCCTTTCCTAATAAACTGTAATCTCTTGTTTCCGCCACAAAGTAAAATTTATTAGCGCACTCTCCTACCAGCAGGTCTGCATCACTCACAGCACAGTGTGCAAATTGTTCTGAGTATGCTCGGGCATTATTCATAATTTATTTTTCTGCCCCAAAGTACACAATATATTGAAAGGTAATCACCACTAACTGTTCTAGGTTACCTTCCTTAATTACATGAGATAGCATTTATGTCACGTACAGTAGAGGAAATGCTGCAGTTTCCATTAAAACTCCTTTTCTTTTCTCTTTTTTGTTTGTTTCTTTTTTTTTTTCTTTGCCACGGGTTGAAACATGGTGTTCACACAGAGAAAAACCTTCTTGGGACAGGAAAGACTGGAGGTGGTTTCTGGGAGGAGATGGCAACACCTCCACTTGAAAAGAACAACCCCTGTCTACCAAAATAACCTACCAGGCATGACAACAGCGATGGCTCCGGGAGGAAAAGTAGGTGTTTTGTCATGATGTTAAAGTTGCCATGGTAAGAAAAAAACCCCACAGAATGAAACATCAACAAAACAAACGTCAATCAAGCACATTTTTTTTTCGCCCGTTAAGTATTAACTAGTGAACTCCTGGCTAGCCCAGAGAGACCATCTCCTGCTCACCGCCTCTGTGCCAGAGCAGCCCCAGCACCCCTGGCTTTGTGTTTTGGGGTGCATCACCCCAGTTCAGGACCCTGTGCAAAACACAGAGTTATATGCACTGCTCTCTTCTGGCTTTCATCACCAGGAGACCTCATGCCTTGCCTCACCTGATAACCACCTCGAAGAATCCCCTTCTAAAAACCTCACGCCACAACTTGCACACACACCCCCTATGCACACACGTGTACGGCCACAGATTCGGATTTAAATCAACCGGATTAAATATGGGACCCTGTATTTAAACACCCATCATGCAGCTTACATGCAGGTAGGCCTGGAGTGCCAAACTCCAGCACCTGTGAGAATAACCTCTACCAGCGCAGGCTGTCTTGCTGCTCCTTACTCGCTCTGCTGGGAACATATCTTGGGGTATTCCCAACAAAACACCTTCTTAGCAGTAACAAGCCACTGGTCTCACTTCCATGGTGCCCAAGGTTCCGTGATACACCATGTTTAGCTGGCTAATTGTTCTGAGTTTTCCTCCAACACTCAAAAGAGACTTAATTTTTTTAAAGGCAGCAGTCACGGGAAGAGCTTTTGCCCATCTCTGTTTTGAAAGGAAAACAGTGAACTCTGTACACGTGGAGCATGCAGAGAAGCTGCCAGTGCTGTGTGGGGAAGGATTTGAAAGCAACACCGGGATCTCTCTACTCCTGCTAGAGCGATGGGATGGCAACACAGCTCCAGGAACCAAATCACCTCCATAATGCCAAAAAGCAGTTGAATTATGGGATTCAGAAAGCCAGCAAACGCTGCTGAAGCCAAGACTTACTGCAGGCAGGAGGGCACAGAGCAGCCCTCTGACACGACCTCCACACTTGTGAGGTAAGCTTGCTGCAAGGCAGCACTGAACTACCAGGAGGAGCTACTCAAGGTTACCATCCTGGGTTCCCCTGTACACAGATAAAAAGCTTTTTTTGGAAGGAAGGCACAGTGTGAGAGGCTCCCTCATGACCACCACCCTGTTATGTACATAGGCTGCTTCTCCTCCTGCGCGCTGCCACTGGGTCAGGAGCATCCTGCCTCATTCAGCCCTGCAAGAATGGTGGTGGATGGGCAGAAGCCCTTGGCATGCCACATGGCAGGAGGTAAGCCAGCTTCAGCACAGCCATCCCCTGGCCTTTGTCCACGTCAGTCATTTCGATGGTGCACGTCTGGTTTCACATGGACGGGAAACAGCCAGCCGTGCCGGCTAAGCAAACACCCTACTACAGGGCTTTGCTCTCGGATCCCTTGGGGTCATCCGACCGGCTCAGAGTCCTTTGTGCAGTGCTAAGCGGGGATCGCTGCGTGCTTTGGGGTTTGTCTTTGTACTTCCACTCCGGCACTTCACAGCGCAATGCCATGATCCATCGCTTCTTCCCAAACAAATGAGGTCCGAAATGAAAGCAAGGATGGGGTCCTCCCCTCCCACTTCCCTTCCCCAGGCAAAGGGGGCTCGGGTCTGCAACCAAGGGTTATGAACCGCAGAGATTTCCTATCCAAACCCATCTGCTTCTTATTCCAACCCTTTTCTACCTTCCCGAGCCACAAGAAGAAAAGCTGATATTGAGTGGTATCAGGAGATGTGGTGGGGCAGCTGGGACCCACTCCTTCCCTGCACCCCTCATGGCGAAGAGTGAGCAAGCAAATAAAGGAATTTGTCTGAGGCCCCTTAGAACAAACGTGTCTTCCCATCACAAAAGAAATCCCTCCGATGTGCCGGAAGACTTGGGGCAGGGCTGCTTGGGTTGGAAAAGCACAAGCTCACTGCCAAGTGTAACAATGGAGGAATAGTACAAAAATCCATCTCGGTGAGTGAAACTGTTATTTATGCTCTGGAAGGAGACGAGAATTCTCTGCTGTGTAATGCAGCCACTTCTGGGGTGGATGGTGGCAGCAACTTTGCCATACAGAGCTCTGGAGGAATTCAGGACACCTGAGGCACCAAATCCTTCACTCCAATGAAATTGCAGGGTGATTAAGCAGAGAGAATGTAACTATCCAAACTGTAATTTGGCCAGCACAATGGATCTAACACCCCTATTCTTGGGAGGAGAAAAAAAAAAAAAAAAAGTACTGTATTTGAAGTTCAAAATCTAATTAACCATTTGAGAAAAAGAATTCTGTTTTTAAAAGAAAATTCCTAACAATATAAAGAGAATTAGTGCCAAAGTTTTTGAAGAACCGCATAAAATGGTATGAAAAACGTGTGATATTGTAATAATAGGAATGACTGGATTTGCTGAAATGTTCCTTATACCTTATAATACAAGAATAAAATACAGTGTAAATCCTTCTATCTACATAAGTTCCCTGTACAGAAAAATCTCTCCTTTAATAGGTTTACACCTTTAACATGTATTAGTTTGGAAAAGTCCTAGGGTATAATTACACATCTTGGCTTGGCACATTAATAGCTGTTCCCTTCATTTACTGATTTCTTTTACTGGTCAATTTGCTGGTTTTACTACGCTGCTCTTCCAGCCCAGCTCCACAGCAGCACCCTCTGCCAGCAGACCCTGTGCTGGGAAGGGGAGAGGATCTGAGCTGGCCATGGGAGGGGGGTGGTTTGGATGCCTTGCTCTCGGCCTTCTGCACATACGCTGCTCGTCTGGGATGCGGCATTTGCACCCGCGTGTGCCAGCGTGCCACAGGCAGAAGAAGCAGAGTTGCCCTCGCTTTCTTTCTCCTTCAGGCCCAGGAGAAAACAAGCCAAACAGGGCTTCAGCAAGGCTTCCTGCTGCCACCTGGCTGGTCTCATCTCCCTGCAGGTCCCTGCGACTGCATGTACATCCCACAGAGCTGTGCTTGCTGCTGCATCCTGACGTGCTGCTCCTTCCCACCAGTCCCAGCCCGTTTCCTCCCAAACCCCTTCTGCCACCTTGCATCCCTCGATTCCTCCTCTTAGTCCCAAATTCTGCTCTCTACACCCCTGCACCTCCATCTCCATACCTCCTCCCTCACCTTCCCTCTCCTTCAGTGGCTGGAAAGACCTGGAGAGGTGCTCACCTGGGACAGGATGCTCACCTGGCTCCACCAAATTGCTGGGGAAGGACCATTTCCCCATCACAGAGAAGGGAAACCCTTAACGACCTACCCTGCCAGTCCCTGCAGGTTCGCTTTGCATCTCTCAGCTTCAGGCTCAAAGGCGAGGCTGGCGATTGCTAAGCCTCCATCCAGCTTTTACAGGTTTTTTTGACAGTTTAAGAGGGTTTCCTTGTGTTATAGTGGAGCCGTTCATTTAATGGCTTTTCAGCACTGCCATTATAAACCAGAACTTTTCAGGTGTTTATTACTCAGCTTTAAAAATTGGCTCTATGCTGAAATTTGGCAAACAAAGTGTCAGCCTAGGAGAAAATTTTATTTTTTGCCAATTTTGTACTCTTAAAAAAAAATGACCCCGTTTTGGCCTCCATAAAAATGCAGCTTTTGCTGCCTCTGTGACACTGGTGAAGTAACAAGTCAATATTGTAATATTGCCAGCTGAGCTGGAGTGATTTAATGCCTAAAATTGCTTTGAAGGTGAAGAGTGCTATTGAGCTGCTAATTATTAACTATTATTACTGATCCTGCCACACAACAAAGATACAAACAGAAAACAAAGGGAATATGAAACGTCACTGGGGAAGTGAGGCAGAATTGACACAAGGGTCCGGTGGTGAACACGGAGGAGCTGGAAAACAAGACTTAGGAAGGCTGGTGGGGCAGGGGTCTTCCAGCCAGTGCAAGGAGAGCAAACAAAGTGATTCGGAAATACTATTTCTCATTTTCCAGGATGGTATTTCAAATACAAATGGTAACACGTAGCTTGCTCCATGCCAAAGCTAGCAGTGATGTAGTATCGAAACCAGCCCTAAAGCAAGCCGAAATGAGGTCAACAGGGACCTCACACTGCTCAGCTGGAGCCAAGGGAAACTTTGCCATTTGTTTCAGTGTGCAGAGGAGCCATGAAGGTGCTGAGGATAGGAGACCTTGCCTCAGCGGCGTGGCAGACCTACATAGACGTATGTGTGTCTATGGGTGTCTGGGAATTTCAAAGGGCATCCTCCAAATCGTTGGAATTCTTTCAAATCCCATCTGCATGGCGGCTGCAGCATCCACATCTCACGTGCCCCAAAATCTGACCTAGGCTGATGTGACTTATCTGAACAGAGGGGACAGCAAGCCACCTCTTCTCCAAACATCCCAAGCTGCTCTGCTGTATGACTGTGGTTTCACAGAAAAAAGGTAACAGGGGGATTATTCCTTCCTTGGGGAAAGGGGGGGAGGACCAGGAGGCGAGCGCAGCTGGATAAAAGCAGCCGTGGGAAGTCATTGGGGCCGCTTTCATACATAGTAAAAAGAAAAAACAATTTATCTTTATGGAAACTTTCTGCTTGTCTAAGTGGCAGCTATTTAAATACAATTAACAAGCAAATGATTTTAAAATTACAATACATTTAATAAGGCAGCATCACAAACAATTTGCATCTCATTAAAGTGTTTGAAGCTGCAGAATCAGCCTCCCAAATGGGTTGCACGTCAAGTGGGAAACCCAGGCACAGTCAACAGCTTCTGCATCGTCCTCTGAAACCAGACACATGCTGGGAGGATTGCAGAGCAGAGGGGCTTGATGACCCACTGGACCCCCTGGCTGGGCCAGCCCCGTGGGGAGCTCTGCCCACAGCTCCCGGCATGAGGAAGGATGCCACAAGCCAAAGCCTTGCTGGAAGTGGGTGTAAAACAAGGAAGGAAGGAAAAGGGTGTGTGTGTGTGTGCATGTGGGATGGGCACTTCTTAATATACATTCGCGAACAAAGAGTTTAAAGAAATTTCAAGCTATTTACTCAGCTAAATATACAATTAAAAGTTTATAGATTACACCGCCACAAACTTCCCAAGATTGCCACCGGTTTGGACACACATTAATTCCCAGGATCCTCCTGCAGAACAATCCACACCAACACGTGCAGCAGGAAAAGCCTCAAACACGTACCCATTTTAAAAGCTTCCAACTCACTTTCAATTGTGATTTACTGTGATGGCTCCGTTTCACCTGAAGGATGCAGGAGCACTTCCCAGATCACACACCACTTCCCCACGTGCCTTTGGCTTCCTTTAGAAGGACATGCTGCTGCACCAAGCCCCACTGCCTGTATCACATCCTAAGGATGCAGGCTTCACTAGGCTTTACGTGGGTACCTGTGTAGGTAAGGGCTGCTGGTGTGTCCTACTGACGCAGAGAAGCCACCCTTGCCATACAAGACTCTTGCGCCACAGCCTGTGGAGGGGAAGCATCCATCAGAAGCTAGTAAGAAGCTGCCACCAGTGGGAGGAAGGGAATATACACAGTAGCTCTAGAGGTGATGCACTAACAAACTCCCAGATGAATACAGAATGTGGCTAAACAGCCTTAATTTCAATCATTGGAAGGCTTGAAGGCGAGGGCATCCCTGAGAGAGAATGTCACCAACTAAGTCACTTGTCAGAGCCAGCCTCAAGTGCCAGCACCTTCTGCTAGCAGCAGCAGCCCACACACTGACCACACCTTTAATCCAAAAGCTTGCTCCAAAGTACTCCATGAACCGAAAAAGCACAAACAATACTTTCTCTAAAGTTCAGCACAAGTTCTGATACAGCCTTTAACTTTCCGTGCCCAAAACTCAACAGGCTCTGGAGCTGCGCGTGACAGTTGTTTAACGCTGCGCAGCACAGTTATATACAACACTGCATGAGAGAGCGAGAAAATAGTTTACAATTGAATCTGCAGAGGAAATTCGGGTAAGTCGAACGTAATTATCCATTTGGAAGCTGGCCAAGGGCTGGGACTACTCAAAACCAGGAGTGAAGCTGTAAGAAGCGGATGGTTTTGCTTGTCCTTTCAAAGGCAGCACCTCTAAGTTGCCCCATGGGGTCCTTGCTCAGTGCTCCTCCATGGGGAGAGCATGGCCAAGGACATTGCCCATGCTGCTCCCATCAGGAAGGCTTTGCTGGGGTCTACGGGTCCTGTCCCACTGCAGTGCGACCTGCTGGTGGTGATGGGGTCCCGGAGGCACCCGTGCCCCACAGCACCTTTGAGAGGCAGGGGTGGCTCCAGGGGCTTTTTAAAAATAAATAAAAGAGTAGGAAAAAGTGACTAATAATAAATAAAAACTACTGGTAGAAGCAAACCAGTCATCTTCTTGCCAAGCAATGTGCGTGTGACTGACTGCACTGGGTGCGGCACGCCGGAGAAGCCCCGGAGTTCTCCGGGTGATTCCCAGGTCTCTCCATCCCCAGCACCGTCACTGCCAGTGTGTGTCACCCCTGAAGCTTCCTGCCCAGAGATACCACCAACTATTGACACAGGCCTCGCGCGTTTCTTTTTCAGACCTGTGGTTTCATAGTTTGTCAAAACAGGATACTATTTAAATTTAAAATGCTCCGATTTAAACAAAGACGAAATAGTTCCTGCTGTTTTAGCAACGGGCCGTGAGGCTCTCCTCACGTACACGCTGTCCTCTGCTTCTAAAAGACCTTCGTCCACATTTGCCAGCACGCTATCTCCACGAACCTGGGCTGCGAAGACAAGTGCCTAAGCAAAACAAGGATCGCTTTCTATGAATTACTGAACATGTGTAATTCATTTATCTGTAATATTGTGCTAAACTCAGCTCCAATTAAACAAACGAAAACACCTGCTTAGCACACATAGATCTTTCCATACCTCAGGGGAAGACACATCAGTGTGCTCTGTAGTACAATCTGGCTCAGAAGCCTACACTAACAACACAAAGCTGGGATTTTTAAAATTTTTTTCCAAATGCACATAGGGAAGGAGATTAAAAAAATACAGTGAGATTTTAGGGGAGGAGTACTTTAAAAAAAAAAAAATTAAAATTTCTATCTTTAGCACATGTGGTTCTGTTATGTTCAGCTGCTCGTTGGGCTTCTCATGGGCACTCAGACCTGAGGGCATGCACTGCTCCGGAGAAAAAAGTGGGATAATGAAAACTTTGAAACACACGTTAACTGGTCCCAGAGCTCACCATGCTGTAAAACTGCCAAGGAGACCTCGCGTTAACAAATCTATCGAGCCGGGGGAGAAGACTCCTCCTCTTGTTCTGCTCCCGGACCGCAGAGCATCCAGCAGCTCACATTAAGGGGTGGGAAACACATTGCAGGAACATGCAAACCAGGGTCAGCCCCGCACAATGGGGGTGAGGCCGCTCAGAGCACCCCAGATGACCAAGCAGAAGCATGGGAGACATGGCCTCATCTCACACATTTTGAGCTGCCGGAGGGGCTGGGAAACAAGGGTGGCTGCTGGTTTGGGAGCCCCAGGTACTTTGCTACCATCAGGAGAGCCCGCAGCCTGCCAGATCCCCGACACTTAACTCATTTCCTATTCTTTACTCAACCGCCTGCAGACAATAAGCTGTCAATCAGATCCCCACAAGAACACCGACAATTATCTTCCCACTCCCACATCTCAGCGTGGCCCTGCACGAACGGCTCCGTCCCAAACCGCTCACACGTGAGCCCTCTGCAACCGCTTGATCGCCACAACTGCTCTGACCAGGGAGGCGTGTTAGGAAATTGAATTTCCTCCTGTTTTCAAATAAAAGCACTTTTGGTGGCAAAGCACAGAAGCAAAAGAAGGGGCCTCTTACAGGTGTGAGGCAAAAGCAACCAGGGATGGAAAAATTGCCCCAGTAATTATTAGAGCATCCTGTGCGAGCAGTGAGGTCGCTTGCTGCTTTTTTTTTAAATTTGAATTTTTTCAGCAACATCTAAGTTACAAACTGAAAGTGGCTTTTTTATTTTTGTTTTTCTTCCCCCTTCCCCCCCCCGCCCCCCTTTCCTTTTCCCAAGACAGGGTGGTCCCCTCCGCTCACTCCTGCAGAATTAGCAACAAACCACCACCACAATTTTGCAGCTGGCCCTGCTGCTCTGATGTGTCCAGTGCTGGGATCTCTCAGAAGAAATGGGTTTGTTTTTCTTCTGGGTAAGGCACGGCTGAGGGAAGGCCTCAAAATGAGCACGCTTTCCAAGCAACAGCGATGGAAGCCATAAACATACCTTCCCTTGTAGTGCCAGTTTGCAGACACTGTGATTTAAAAATAAATCTTGACTACATTCTGCATTATATTTATGCTCCTGTTCCAGAGAGAAAAAGCCCTGATGCTCTGGGAGCAGCCTGCAAGCCTGGCCAGGACAGGTCTGAGAGCCATTCCTAACAGCACCGAAAGCATCACCATCGCTAAATTAGGGTGAAATCGGTACAGTCATCATTCACTACACTGTGACTTTACTGATTTTCCGCTCAACTGTCTGCTCAAGGGTTAGCATGGTTAACGGCGAGGAGGCATTCACTCTCCTATTAATTGATTTGGGTAGCAGCTTTGACGGCTGTCAAACAGAAAGGTAACTATTGCCATTATGGTTTTTTCCCTCCTGTTTTGGTTTGGGTTTGGTTTGAGGTTTTTTGTGTGTTTTTTTTTCTTAAATTCCTGTGCAGAATATTTCTATGACCTTTTCTGATGAAAAATAACCTATCTGATATTTCCCCTCTCCTTTAAAATGTTTATCCTGCTCCGAATCTGCAAGGTGTACTATCATCAAGGAAGGTCAGGTTCCAGAGAAGCTAATGGCTCCGCTGTGCACTCCCCACCACTTTGAAAAGACGAACAATAGTCCCTCAAGTGTTGCTGCTGGTGGCACAGCTGCGATTCACGGCAGAGGGTTAGAAATCTGAAATTAAAATAAACTGCTTAAAACCTGCGGATACAGAGAGAGATGCAGGAGACCGAATAAAATGGGACAATCTCTTAACCCAATCAACAAAGTGCTCATTGTTCCAGTTTAAGACAAGTAACGTAGCAATAAATATTGAGCAAAGGAAGTTAACCTATATCCCCAGCCTTTGAATAAACACAAAAGTTAAAAGTAAAATCAATGCAAGGCCTTTGGCTCTTGCCAACTTGTGCGTTACTCTGTCTCACTTGGCCTTGTTTTTACTTTTGGGGATTTTCTTTGCCTTCTCTCTTGTTATTCATACTTTCCTGTATAAATTCCTTATCGCACGGTAAAAGCACAAACAGAAGGAACCGCCGGCGTGCAAATTAAACGACGTGAACAACAGCTCAGCCGTGGTTTGTAAATCCACCTGGGTGCAGATAAACCAGGGAGGAAAGGGCTGGGCAGGATGCTGCCCTGCTGCCCCAGGGGAGCCCTGACTGCCCTCCTGCACCTCTTCTCCCCATGGGAGACCAGACACAGCCCCACAGACCTCTTTAACCACCAAACCCAATTTATTATTGACCCCATAGCATGGCATAGACAGCCCTTGGCATCTCTGGAAGATACGGGCACATTCATCTCCACCACAGATGTCTGAGCATTCAGTTCTTGACAAATAAACGCCTCGGTTCATTCTCATTTTTCCTCAAGTGGTTTATCCATTCCCGTGCCAACACCTCAGCCAGTAATACAGGTATTCACAGCGAGTATTAATTCTGGCTCTGCTTTTAAATCATATTTTCTTCATTTGAGCACTATTATATTCCACAGAACCAGGCATGAGCATCATGCAAAAGGCATTCTGGTCCAGGGTTGTGAATACAGCTGTGTAGGCAGAAGAATATTTGTTTTCCAAGTAATTTGTGCACATTCACAAAATTACAGCTGTCTGCAGTTCTCCTGAAATATCTGCCCTGCTGTTTACAAGCCATAAAATATAATCTGTCTTTTGTAGGGTTCCAATTGGTAAATTTGGAAATATATATATATGTGTGTGTGCACATTTTTTTTTTTAAATTTTTTTTTTTTACTCTCAGATTGGCTGCTCCCTATTCCATACTGGCTATTAAGCCTGTAAAACAGCAGCACTAACTCAGGGAGCCGCTGAAACAACCGTGGACAAACCTTTTGGGAGAGTCAGATGGGCCTCTCGAACACATTTTAGGGATCGCTCGTCCACTTGCATCTCCCTCTTATCCCAGAGTAACCATCCCATGAAGAGGACCACATGAAACAGAGGCACGGGTCACAATCCAGCCTCAGGCGACAGGTTCCCACCTTGCCACTAAGAGAGCTCACACTGGGATGGAGCTGGGAGGTTCATCAGTTAATAACACGGCCAGGGTTATCAGGGACAAATAACCCACAAACAGGTCTTTATGCATCTACTCCTGCAAGCAAAGCCAGCAAGATTAAAATGACTAAATTTGCACTGTGGCTGTGGACCAATGGACCAGGGTAGCAGTTAGCATCTCCCAAGAACTTTGCTTCAGAAGTTTATCCAAGCTATTAGGAGTTAGCCAAAACACATGTACTGATTTTTTAGTTATTTTACCCAATGAAGTGGGAAAATTTTGACTAGTGTTTCCAATCTCTGCCTTTTGCTTCAAGACCGTATAGTTAAAAAAACCCAGTTCCTTCCAAAAGCCATCTGGACACACCGAATACCATTCGTGAGGACAACAAAGTCCTCGGGATATAAATTTTCTGCAGCAAATGTGGAAACATGCACCACACCTGTACAACACAAACTGACCCTGCTCAGAGCCCAGGACATAAACTGTGAGTAACTCTTCCTCCCAAAGTCCTGATGAGCAGCAAACAGCACAGAAATAGACATCCCATCAAGAAATCACCCTGGGGGTGAGTGATCACTACCAGAACTGATCCCCTCCGTGCTACTGGAGTCACTTCAGTGTAGAAAACTGATCCGGAAGACCAACCCGAGGTAGGAAGCTATATCCAGCTCAGCAGGACCCCTCGACTCCAGAATACTTCCCAGATGGTTGTCGCTTAAACCCAGGACAAATGTGTCCCAAGCTATTTAACCCAAGGCTGTGGCCCCTCCGAGGGGTCCGTGTGGCTGCACAGATGTGTCGCAAAAGGCTTGATGTTGAGATACACCATGCAGGTCAATACAGCTTGAAACACAGCAGCTTGTTGTTTGAATGCAGATCGGGTACAAAACGCCACAGTGACAGAAAGCGTTGAGATTTGACAACCACACGTACCACTTGGAACACCCTCAAGCCAGGTGCTCTGCTGCACCGCGCACTTGACGCACACTGACACGTGGCTTGAGCTACAGAGCTGCACCATGACTCCCACAACATGACACGATGGAGGACAACTTTCCATGGGCAGACAGTACCAAGCTACAGCATCAGCAACCTCCATGGCTCCAGCATGGGCACTGCTGCCTCCTGGCACTAAGGAAACACGCCATGTGCTGCCCTCTGACACCCAGTGCTACCTGAGCTCCTCCTGTCATCTTCCCACCTCGCTTCAAAATGTGACTTCAAAACTTTTTCAGCTAGACGGGCTCAGCCCAGGATGCAGATTTTCCAATTAGTCTCTGTTTAAACATCTGTTGGTAGACTGCATTTAACATTAGTTATTTGAGCAAAGCGCAATTTGATTAGGCTGCCTGAAACGGAGCCAAAGTCTGCAAAATAATAGCTCAATTAAATTTTGTTTTGCTTTCATTTGTCTTATACTTTCCTGAGTGTGATACAGTTGCATATAATCAAGTAAACTAATTCCTTTCAAAATGAGAGATTTCAGTGCCTTTTCCATCTCCCCTCAAAGTTTATTTAATAATCTATTCCATCTTCTCCATGCTTCATCGAACTTCATTCTGACACAAAGTACATTTCTTTCTTGTGCCTTCAGTCTGCTTTTATTTTCCAGGCTTTCAATGGCTCGAGATTATGCTCCATTAATGTTACACCTCCAATGGATCAGTAATTTGTAAAAGGCAGATTACATGTAGCAGGAAAATAAAAAAAAACCCGAACATTTCGGCAATGCAACAGCCTTCTCTTTGCACACACCACAAAACATTTTGCCAACCTGACGACACAGCTGTAAAACTGTCAAGCTCTGAAGCCACATCCAAGCGGCATTTCCAATTGTTTCCCTGGGTTTTAGTTTCTACTTACTCTGTTATGTTGCACTTGTTGCCCTGAAACTTCAATATTAGCTCTGGAGATTTAAACACATGAGGCAAACAGCTGCTCGCCGCTAAAAGAAAGCTAGATGAAAATGCCTGCTTCTCTTTCCCTCCTGCCTTCCCCCAACCTGCCCCCCCCGCCTTTCTTTTTAAACAAATTGCTGCAACTCAAGTATTTCTGGCAAAGCTGATGGTTTTAGGGAAAAATTCTGCTCTGTGATCATCGCTGCAGACTCCTTCAGTGCGCAGTGCGCTCAGCCGGCACACGAGGAACAACCAGAGCTTCCCCACACTGACTAGAGAAACTTTGCCTGGAGGACTAAAAAAATAAATATTTAAATAAATAAAAAAGTCACAGTAACTTTGCTGCTGCATAGATATGTATATAATTTAAATTTAAACATTAAACATTTCAACATTAACTTCTTTCACACCTCTGTTAAAGGCAGGGGGAACCCTAAATTCTTTGAGAGAAGAGATTTCTTTTATTGGAGGAGATTTGTGATACATGCTACTTTTTCTTTAGTGTTTTTTTTTTTTTAACATGTTTGTTGCAAAGTGTGAACACAAAGGGACAAGCTGAAATAGGTATCTGGCAGTCTTTTCCCCATCGCATGCTGCTGGAAAACCGCAAGTACTGCCGCTGGTGTTGGAAACCTGGTGTTTGGATGCAGAAAGGCCAGGGGCTCCTCCAGCACCCGGCCCAGCTTCTGCCCTGCCCTGGGCAGCATCAGCAAAATAGCCTGAAAGATTTAGAGGTGGCTAAAGTCCATAGAAGTTCAAAATGGGATGTGTCCCGTCTAAAATGTAGAGAGCTACTAAATATGACAACCATCTGATGTATGAAAATTATTCACAACCAAAAACAGACAGTCTGGAAATAGCTGGGATGACTTCATTTAGACAGAATTACCCAAATCTGTTTCTAATATACACAGTACACATAATAAATTTTTACAATATGACAAGGAAAACAAACTTAATAAAAGTTCCTGATCTTTTGTTACACAAGCAAGCTATAGCCATGATATGTTTATAATATTTTGCCCATGATATCACAGCTCAGTAACAAAAGCACAGCAACACAAAAGCCAGTTACTAGGTATGACTTCACCTCGCGACTCCTGTAACGACACTGCTCTGCACGTCGCCCCAGCACGCTGCCACCTTCCCCAAACCTACATCCCGCGCTCAGCGAGCACTCGCCGTGTCACTTTTGACTAATAGTTCCCTTTTCTCCCTCTCCCAGGCGCCCTTTGGCTTGGGAAGCCGCGAATCTCTGCGACGAGGCTCTTGGTTTTTTCCAACTACACCAGGGCTCGGCTGAACGGTAAGAGATTTTTAGCCTGTTTCCTTCACTCCTGGTTATTTGACAAGTGCTTGAAAACCCTGTTATAAACAATCTCTGTAGGAAAACAGATGATGTCTTACGATCACAGAAGGTAATTTTTTCAAGAACCCAACTTTTTGAGCATTTCCCAGATGCACCGCGTCAATCTTCCTGCGTCTGACTATCTCAGCTGGTTTTCCAGCCCGGGCGTTTCGCCAGGCGGGCCGGACTGCCCCTCATTGTCACTTCTGTTCGATGCCACTTGCACCCACTGCTGTTATTCCAGGCTTCAGGAAATTTTCTAACCACTGGACAGGCTCCAGCGCTGCGCACTAATAAGTTGCAGATTGCAGCGCTCTTAAGTGTGCGTGTGTGCACGCGTGTGTCAGATCAGGGCCACGGTTTGTAAGGGGTAGGGGGGGATGGTGGGGGGAGGGAAACAGTAGTTCAAAAATGCTGCCTACTCAAATTGACAGAAAAGTGACCCCTGCACTTCATCAGAAATTCCTGCAGACTGACAAAATAAAGGAGTTTGCTTTTATCACACACAGTAAGACTCATATGGAAAAATGGAAACACTACATCACTCGACCTTAGGTTGCCCCCTTTTCAACCACAGATGAATATTATGTATAAAAACTGTAAATCAATTTGAGATGTATTAAAGCAGATTCTCTCTTTTTTTTTTTTTTTGGCTATATTAAAGGTAATACCGATTAATCTCTAGGTTTATTTTGTAATGTCAAGTAAATGAGAAAGACTTAATTTCCAAATCTGAATTTTGTTACTCTTCAGTCTATTTAGCATCTCTGCATGGTCTTCACATAATTTCCTACACTTTGCTGGCATGGGGAAATAACGAGCAAGCATCACTTACCCAACACTGAGTCACAAATATTTGCCTGCATTAACAACGCATTAAGAGCCATTTCAAACAACTTAAGGAAACTGTGCTAGCCTTTGAACTGTGATTCACTACTATGAGAAATTAAGAAACGTTTCCTCTTGTGAAGGCAAAAAATCTGCTCCTCCTTGTAGTATCATTAGGTCCTCGAGCAGACTTCCCTCTTATGCATCCCTACACAATAGATTTCTTTGCTTAATGAAACTGCTTCTGAAATTTTCCTACACTGGGTACTTTGAAATTTCAATCTTTTGACATCCTTGAACTCTCATCAACGTTTTTTTTTCCAGACTCTGTCAATAAAATTGATTACTTGCACTTCTGAACTCTGCTTTGCACGTGGAAATAAAACAATTTGTTTTAAAGCATTTTCCGAAGAAAGCAGAACTTGGCAATCATATAAAAAAAGGCAGGAACCAACCCAGCAAACCTTCCCCACAAAAAGCAAAACAAAAAAAAACAAAAAGAGAGAAACCTCTCCAGCAAACAAATGAGAAGCAACGTCCTGATTTTATCACGGCAGCAGCGGGGCCGAACTCCTGACGTACACATCATCAACCTCACCGCGGTTCTCCTGATTGATATATCTCCCTGTCGGATATGAACGATCTTTTTCGGATCATTAATATGTTCATTAATTGGTTATCAATTCTAGCTTGCTGTACTTAAACCCGCTCCGTACCATGGCTCCAGAGTGCCTCAACAGCGCTGGCGCAATCACGTACGTAAGGACCCCTGACTACCCGGTTGTTGAGATGCCTCATACCTACAACCGATCTGTTGCTTTTACAAGTTTAATCTCGGCATTAAGGAGCTGATTGTGGAACCATGTCGCTATAACATCTTCAACCCAGCTGTACATCATATAAACCGCTATAGGAGGGGGCAGGCTCCCATCATTCCTAGCAGCAGTGCATACCTTTAACTCCCTAATCTGTAATACTACAAAATACCGCTCTCATTTCTTCCCAAGCACAAGTGGACTACCAGCAAGGGTCCAACAGTGTTATTCCTAATTACCTTTTTTTCACTCTTGATCCTGTGGCGCTCATAATTAGTTACCTGGGGCTGCAATCCAATTTGAAGTGATGACAAGAAAGTGATCCATGAAAAAGTAATAAGTTAAATCCAATTTCAGCCTTCCTCTAATTAAATGCACATGGAACTAATGACTCAAACCCTACCATTTCAGTGATAATGGTAATTAGCGAGGTGGGAGTCACTCTCTTTTTTCAACACTGTAGGTGTAAACCACAAGGTAAAATGGCAGGAGCACTCTTAATTACATGTGTCATTTTGTCAGCAATTTACACATTTCTGACCAGTCAGGAAGGTTTCATCTGTTTTCCCCTTCCCCGAGGTGGGTACCACATGGATGGACCTGGGCACAGCCAGCCATGCGGCTCCGTTCCCTGACATGGTCAAAAAACACTTTTTTAAAAATCAAAAAAAAAACCCCAATCGTCCTCTAAATGTTTCATGTCAAAGCAGAAAACCCGCTAGGAAATTATAACTTGGGATGCTCTAATGAGGTGCGTGATCCTGGCATCTACTTTCAGTTTGGTCCCTCAGGACTGACTTCTTCACACCAATCTGATTCCAGGCTCCCAAATAACCCGGCCAGAGCCGTGCACCCAAATGCCACTGAAGGTCTGCAGCTCTCTGACCTTGGGTGAGTCACTTAGCGTCTCTCTACTGGGGGTTTACATGGCTATAAAATGAGAATAATCAGATTTGCTGACAGTGCCTCACACTGCCAGCTCTCCCAATCTACCGGGGTTCTCCTAGAAGCCACATTTGTTCGGAATCGTGTAATTACAGGACAATCATAGGCTGCTTTCAAGAAAAATAACTCCATTTGTCACCTTTCTGCTCAGTCTGAAAAGCTGGAAAAAGTGAATACTAAAGGCTTTAAAAAATATATAAAAGAGCAGAAAAAGAAAAAAGCCCACAGGTTTTACCGAAAAAAACCCTTAGTAGCAACATTTTCGAGCTGATCAGGTAACTTTGAGGACCTGACTCAGATTTTGTTCTGTTTGGGGGGTGGGATGATATCTGTACTTCACTGGCACAGTGCAAGAACTGACTAACCCCTATAATTGGGCTGAGAGATGAACACCGAAAGGGCCCTGGGTCCTCTGGTAGAAACCGGCAAAACTCAACTTGGCTTTATAGCCAAAGCCAAACATAAAACCCCAAAAGATTAGAGCGAAATTTTCATAGGTAAACTACTTAAACTCTGCAGAAGTGAAATCTTAACCCAACTAGAGCTGGTGGCAAAATTCCCATTGCCTTGACCGAGGCCAAACTTAGAGCAATATCCACATCTAAAAGTGAGACACAGAGATACACTTACAAACAGAATAAATATCTGTGTACATTTAGTTCCCCTCCCAAGTTATCCATAGAGACATAACTTCTGTTGTGAAATTCACCACTGTGTAAAAAAGGTATACTGCATGTAAAACCTGAGGCTACATAACCTGGCACTTCTGGGCTCCAAAGGAAACAGAGAATGCCCTTCTCCTTCCCTTACCTTCCCCTTCCTGTATTTATTATGCTGTCAAGCCAATTTCTAATTTCATAAAAAACAATAATAACTGCCCCCAACATCAAGCTACAGTGATTTAAAAAATTTTTTTATTTTCTCTTGCCCTCTTCTATTTCTCAAGATACTGGAAAGAAATACTAAGATAATATAGCATGCAAATTAAATTCTACAAAAGCCCAGCCAAAAGGCTGCTTTAAAAAGCAGCGGTATGCAAAGGCGAGGACAGCTCTGTCCTCTCAGCCTCCCCAGTCTCATGCCGAAAATCTAAACCAAACCCAAATTCTTTTCTTGGCTGTGACTTAAAGGGAAGATTGATTTTCTGTTTTGTCAACTGAAAACAAAAGTTTCCATCTTAGTAATTTCATTATTGCTTCTCCAAACGCACGCAGGTTAACTATCGTACAACAGATCTCCTTTAATCACATCAAAAAGTCAAGTGATGGGTTTCAATTGCAAGATACCGACTTGGATGTCCTAAATCTGTTTGCAGTCCGGTATCCAACTTCCAACTCAATGCAACACACAACATTTACGTCTTTAAAAAAAATTGTAATTTTAGTATTGCCAAAACACACATGCACTTTTACTTTCTCAGGAGAAAATGTGTCTCTTGATTTGTTTCCAATCTGTGTGCTCTTGCCAGCAACTAAAATGCTTGAAGAACCAAAATGAATAATCGTTAAGAGCATCAGCAATTAAAGCTGCACATTTTAATCAATACATCTATTAATACAAAGATATATTTATCTTGGCCAGGAAAAATGTGCACATTTTCAAAATCCTGAGTATACCTGGCCTGTTAAATTATTTATTTCACAGACGTAAGGAAATCCAATGTCTATGGCAAATATATTATCAAACACCCTTTAGTCTCTCCTCACTTCCAGTAATTTTTGTGGGGTTGATTTTTTTTTTTATATATTCCTTTCCCAACTGCTGGTTCCTAAATCCATTCCTTAACTTTCAATTTTCTTTTGTTTGTGTCATCAGGCTGTGAAACTGGAGGTCACTGCCAAATATAAAGCGCAGCAGGGTGAGATAGGCTCAAAATGTGAGTCATCGTGTATCTGGAGATTTTTATTTTACTTTTTTTTTCAGCTATCACCAGAGCACATCTCCACTCCCGCACCCAAGTTCTTTCACACTAAACATCTCAAAATTTGCTAAAAGCAGGTCTCCAGGTAGAGTTACCAAGGACAGGAGACCCCCAAAGACATTGCTAGAGCCCATTGTCACATGAATGCTATTGAATGCACCATACTCGAGAGCAGCAGCGAGATGCTGGGATATATTTAACTACTGTGGCTATTTGATCAGTGAGTAAAAAGGGAATAGAAGAAATTACCCACGAGGCGATAACAGATTAGCTACATGCTGCATACCAGATTCATTTTCCCCATCTGTTTGCGGCGGTGGGTTTACATGACAAAGCCTACTGGACAGTGTTGAGGTGCAGAGCCTGAGATGGAGGGGGGGTGGTCTCCCAGCCAGCCCTGTGTGGGATTGCACCAGCCTCCCCTCCCAGGGCGGTCAGGGCCGTGGAGCATCGTGTTAGGAGAATCTGCACCCTGGGCGAACAGCTTCATGTCCCGCTTCTCACAAACACAGCTCCCCAGCACTCCTGTTGGGAGCGTTAACGCCAGCACCCTCGCCAAGCACCGCACAGAGACGTGGTGCCTATGCTATTCCTGTTGCACACAAAGTCTGTATGTTGAGAAAAATAAAAAGGTAACTGCTAACCGCTGTGGGCATCCCAATGAAACATCTGTATTTCCCAACAAAGTGCAAAGATGACTCGGTTCATTATTCAAGCAAACTTTTGAAATCACCAGGCACATCTCTGCCACCCTTGACATTTATTCTACGTCCTGTCAGCAACGGGTATTGCCTCATCAGCACGGTGCCATCCAACTTCAGGGGGTGTGAGTGCTTGCGTGGGTGCAGTTTTACTCAAAAATTCTACCCCCAGCATCACCGTTTCCCTTCAGCAACAGATCTGCACGGCAGGGATGCGCTCGGGGTCTGTTACATTCAAGAGGACTCCCAGTATGTTTAAGACTGTAAAAGCACTGGGAGTGAGGAGAGGGGGGGAAATAGGGAAGAAGGAAAAAAAAAAAAGACTGGGCAGTCATTTGAATCAGTGAGTGACAGGCTGGGCCAGCTCTCTGTATACATTAATAAATTAGAATTTTAATTGTGTCTCTGACTGCAGGAGCTGCTCCAGTACTTTAATACGCACCAACAATTGGCTATGTTATGGAATCCGCGATGTGGCCTTCACTGTTGACCTCTGCAACACAATTCCCAGTCTGACTACGGAAACTGTTTGGTTTGATCCTTTCAACTTATTTGAATCCTGACAAATAAGCTCACAGCTGAAAGGTCAACACAGTCATATTTCATCCTCTGGAGCTATTCTTAAGACATCTGCACAACAAAGCACTTCTTTTAGTACCTGACACTGGACCTAGCCAGCACAATCTCTCATTAAAAATGTCCCCAGTGGAAGAGTCTATAAAAAGGCATATGGATCAGCTATGGATTTACCAAATAAAATATTTTTGAAAGCATTAATGTAACGCTTTGGATTACGGTGCTCTACGCTGCCAATAAAACGTATATTTGCCCAATGACAAAATGTTTCATACTTTCCAAAAGAATAATAGCTCAGCTATAAAGTGTGAGGTGTTGTCCAGCAGCCTGCGCGCGGGGGTGGGAGCCAAGAACTCATGAATCTTAATCCTACCTCTAAACCCAATTCCCTCTGTGATCCTAAGCAAGTCACTTAACCTGCTTCCCTCAGTTTCCCAGTCCAGAACTGGGATAATGCTACTTACTTATCAGACTTTCCTTCTGGGGATGTTTTGGAGATTAGTATTTTCGAAATGCTTTGAAGATGAAATCACTACACGAAGGCTAGAAGTTGTCCACGCTGGGCCAAGGGCTGCAGTTAACAGCTATTCCTTGCTCAGGCAAAACTCCCCTTGAAGTCACCATCAGCTTTATTTAGGTAAGAACCCCAAGATTGAGCCCTCCTGCTTTACCGTCAAGGCCTTTAGTGATGTTGGCTTTATCTCCCATATTCTACTACATATTTAAAGAGTCTAGGATCCGTATTTTTTTTGAGGAAAATAATCCGAGGCACATATAAAAGGCAAGAGAAGCAGCAATGCTGTCAGGGAACTCATGGTGATAGTATATCAAACTAAAAAAAAAATTAGAAAGAGCAAAACAGACATGAGTTTGACAACGTGCTATGACAACAAGCGGGGAAAAAGAAAAAAAACCAGTCAAGAATTTGGGGCTACAGAGGCTGAAGCATCAGATAGAGAAGAGCGAGATAAGATAAATGTCCCAGCTACAGGGCTTTGTGTGACTGTAGCTGAACTGCTGTATGTGGTAACTTATTATCAAAAATACAGTGACACGCTGCAATTGCGAAGCGAGGAGTAATAAAAGCAATAACCAGCTGCAAACCAGCAAAGCGGTCAAGGGTCTACAAGTGCCGGTTTACGAAATACATAAAGAACTAGATACATATAATTTGCCAAAACTGGCAAGTACATGTTAGTATCTCAGATGTTTGAGGAGTGTGAACACGAGGCGAGGCAAGGGACTGACTCAGTATTTATACAAGCGGTATTACTTGGAGCAAGAGGATGGAATTAAAGTGGAAAGTTCCTGAGAGTGTGCTTTGTTATGTAAAACCATCCGAAGGAAAATAATAGTAGTCCCACCACCACTTGGGATTTCTAACACTAGAACTGCAAAAAAAAAAAAAAAAAAAAAGGAAAATATGATACATGACCTAATGGGTCTTTCTTGTCTTTAACTCCAGTGATTTATCCCCAAGACTAGCAGAACGTACTCCAAAGCCGCCTATGTGTGCATACATCTTCTGTTTGGGAACGCTGTATTGGTTTTAGCTTTCTGAATTCATAACAGCACAAAGCCCGATAATATTTAGATTTTATTTCTGAAGATGTCCATAAATCAGCAGACAATAAAAGGGGGGAAAAAGCACACTGATGATATGATATCCTAGTATTTCCCAATATCCTTGACACGGCAAATCAACGGTTTGAGTGAACGCAGACTACAAACGGAACGGCAATCAAACAGAAATGTTAATGCAAATCTCCTATGCACACTGACACTGTAACAAAAGCTATTCCATTTTGTCATGATCCAACCCTACAAGATGCTAATAAAAGTACATGCTCAAGATTTGTAAATACGCCGTGGGGGGATTTTCAAGAGCACCTAGCAGAGGTCCTCATGCCACTTACATCAGCCACAGCCACTTCTGTGGCCTTCACCAGGAGGCAGTTCCTGAAGATGCCATCCCAACACCCATTAGATGCATTTACTCAGCTTTTACAAGCCCCAGCCCCTCACAGAGGTGCACAGGCTTCCCCTTACCTGAAGAGTTGGCTGCTTGTCATTCCTCTTCGGAGACTTTAATCCACTAACTTGTTGCTGCTGCTGCTGTTGCTGCTGTTGCTGCTGCTGCTGTTGCAGTAGAAGCTGCCGTGCCACCTGGAGAGCCTGCGGGCAAAGAGGATTGAAAACTGAGTTTACAGCAGACAGGGCATGGGAGCTACAGGCACAGCACAGGGTCAGGGCACCCCTTGGTCATGGGGCACCGCTCCACTCCCGAACCACCTTCACCAAGGAAAGCAGTGCCTTATGCAAAAAAAAATCCAACCCAAACCACAATGTGGCTCTTACACGCAACAGGGTGACATCCCACCTCTGGATTGCCCATTTGGAGGAGCGTGCACATGAGGCGAACCCTGAGTAACTGCAGGAATCCCAGCAATGAGCACCATGCTGCTGTTCCTATCCCTGCCTGGAGCAGCAAGTACCCCTCCGTGTCACCAGGCAGGCTCACATGCCAGAGGCTTTCCTGCTCCTCTTTCTCCAATGGGTCAGGTCTGGTTTACAGAAGAGGGCAGTCGTATATCACCGTCTGCTCTCCTGAGCACTGGAGACAGGCAGGGAAGTTTCTGAAAGGCTACGGTGGGAGGAAGAGGAGAGCCAGCAACAGGCAGAGCTGTGCCAAGTCCTGGAGGTACGATGCTACAGGCTGAGGAAGCTGTGAGGCGCTGAGTGAACGCAACCCAAAAGCAGGGATAACATCTTGCCCCTCCACCCCCAAAGTCACTCAGACCAGCAGCAGGGACTGTGATGGGAGCAGGCAGAGCAGTAAAGGGACAGTGTGGCTTCATGGGATGGAGAGGCGAGGGACACAGTCCCAAAAGCATGAGCAGAGCATCACATGGAGGTGGATTACTGCAACTCTTTGTGCATAGCATGGGAAAAGCATCCCTGGGCACTACAGCTGTCTGTGTGCCACGAGGCCTGATCTTCCCATCAGGTGGGGAGAAGCAAGTGAGAAGAGGTGAAATGCAGGGGAAAGCAGGACAAAGAGGCAGTCCCTGTCCTGGCTCCCTCCTGCTCCCCCAGCCAGAGGACCACAAGGAAGATGCTGATCCTTGCAAGATGGTCTGTCGCACAGCTGAGGCCCCACTGCTCCCAGAGGATTCACCAGCACCGGACTCGGGCTTTCTTGGTCTCCTTGGAGACGTTCAGTACATGTGTAGGTGGAAAAGTGGGAAGGCTGAAGACTTCATTAATGTAAAACAAGAAAAATAGTCCCTTTGCAAGATGCCTACACGGAAGGAGGGAAAGAGCCTTCCCCACTCCTACTGTGTATGCTCTCTGAGTGACTTAATTAATACTTATTTAATTAAGGACTCAGATACGCTTCGGGTTTCACTTGCTTCTCCAAGTTGCAAAGTGTTTCATCTCAGCACAGAACTGCCGGGAAAGGTTTGACACCAAGGACTGCATACTCGGATCTGCCGCCCTCCAGTAATGCCTTGTTCTTTAATGGCCTAGACCCATCTTTTTGCTTTTGAAGGGACATTGGGCAGCCCAGGAGGCTGAAGAGCCATCTCAGCCAGCTTTCCAGGGCACTTGGGGAGGAGAGACCTCACTACACTCCAGCCACAAGCCTCTTTTCTAATGTAGTAACAAGTCTCCACTGGGTCAGAAAAACACTTTTTAAGGGTGGATGCGATTTCCAGCAGACCTTGTTGCGATGAAGGCAAAATCAGATTCTGCATTTCAGGCTGGCTGGAGCTTGGTGCATCCGTAGCATCTCCAAAACTGTCCGTGTCCCTGAGAAGGGTGTGAGGAGCTGCCCAGCATGGGCACAGCACCAGGGCAGGCAAGCATCTGTGCTCACACACACACAACCATCCTGCTGTCGGCTCAGTATCAAGAACCAGGAGACCCTAACAGCCTACCAATTAATGCACTGCAACAAAGGAAACCTTTATGCAGGAAGTGCTAAGTATGGTTAAAAAAATGTTATTTTTATTGAATTAGCTTATTTAGCTGCTAAAGCATCTTCAAGGGTGGGCAGAGGTAGCAGAAATAAAACCTACAAGACTTAAGGGGATGGGCAACAAATACTCACCTACTTAACAGGGGTGTTGTATGGCTTATTTAATTAATGAATACTTGTAAAGCACTCTGAGTTGCTCAGACAAGAAGCGCTATACAGTACAAGCGCAACATATTATTATATATTATTAAGACTGGCTCTGCAGAAGAATAATTCCAGGTAAATGTGCAATCAAATGATCATTTTAGTTCCCAGTAATTAGATTCAATAGGCCAAAAAAAACACAGAAGCCTTTCTTTAATCATACGCTAAACAATCAGAACATCCCTAACCTTTCAAGCTACAGCCTTTTTGAATAAAACATCATCAACTTATAGATATTATTCCAAAAAGAACCAGTCACCATATGTGTTGTCTTTTTGAAATACAGTTGCTATAGCAGACCCTGCATGCATTTCATGTGATATGATCATATTCTATCCGTTCTGGCAGCTGAGAGGTTGCACAACTAAAATTGGCTGCCAGAAATTTTTGAAGATTCCCAGAACAAGTGGCCATGCAAGAAATGCCTGCTTTCCACTCGGGCTGGCCACGAAGCACTGTGCAGCTTGGTGGGGTGGCTGCTGCCACCATGAGTCCTTACTGGGGTTGGTCCCACACCGATGAAGTCCCCTGCCCTCAGGGACAGGTTCACAATGGCAAGGTTTGGATGGAGCATAGCCAGGGCTCTGTCCCACCTGCACAGCACCCACATCCCTGCATACCCACCCTCACGCAGGGTCTCCACCTGAGGTGACATCTACACCTCTCTGCTCAGTGTCCAACTGGTGTTTGCCTTGGCCCTAAGACCTAGTGGGACCAGCGATGGTGAGAGGGAGGAACCGGCATGGGGAGGGGGGAAGGGATTAAAAGAGAATGATGGTAACAAATGAGTTGACTGGGGGAGCATCAGGGATACCAGGAGCCAAGATGGACAGGAACAGCAATGGGAGAAACAGAGAGGGGCAGGCATGGGTGAGATGGCAGTGAGCTGACAGCTTGGGGGATTGCAGCTTGAAATGGCAGATCCCATGTCTCTTCTCTCAAGATCTCACTCTTCTGCTTATAAATAACTGACAGCAATGCAAGCTAAGCATCAGATGAGCTTGGGTTTAAGATGTGGAAGGTTGTTTACAGCTCAGATCTGGTTCTTACTGAATATCTCCATCAAGTAGTTACCGCACCCTTGGTGGTATGGTAAGCCCAGGGATCCAAGTCCCTTTTTGCCTTCCTCCCTTGCCCTGCTCCACCCTTCCACTCTCAGACCTAGCACCACACCTGCCATTTCAGTGTCACCTGCATTCCTTACACACAACGGGATGTGGAGAAGAAGAATGGCTAGCTCAGTACAGGAAGCACCAGTCCTCTTCCTCTCACAAGCAAAACATCTCAAGTTCATTTGGAGTGCCTCTGTGAAATTGATTTGCTGATGTTGGCTCAGGCCTGGTAGACACCTGCCCTCAACTACACTAGCACATCCCATTTAATCCAAGACGATAAGAATTGCACCTCTACCTCCTGCTCTGGCTCCACGCAGCAACCGCTCCGGTGTGGAGCCCATTACCAGGTGCCAGCGTGGGAGCCCTGCCGAGGCTGCCAATGCTGCTCCGCGCTCCAGCGAGGATAGACAGGGAAATTAATTTGGGAGTGAAGTCAGTCCCACAACCTTCATCAGCACGGAGATTCACAAGCAGGCCTGTACATTAATAAAGCTTCCTGTGGGAGTAGATGTTGCCTTTGATTTGCATGTGAATTCAATGCTAGTGAGAAGTGCCAGACTGTCAGACATGGAGACCAAAGTCTCTTATCTTTCCAAAAGCTTCTGTAGCAGTTTCCCCACATTTCCTTAATCATCTGCCTTGTCCTCAACTTACTGAACAGGCAGTAGAGAGTAAAGCTGGACTCGGTTCAACTCCTGCTGCTGCCAAGTCCTGAAACAAGGGTGCCAGGACTGTTTACTGCTAGCCAACAGCTCTGCTAACGTGGCCCTCTCCTCACGAGCGGGTGCTCTGACATCTCCAAGCTCTTTTCACACGTTCCTCTCCACTGCCACAGCTACATCCCAAATCTCCACCACGTGCTTGTACTTCTACACTTCTACGTGTGAACAATTGCTGGGAGCTGTAATAAACCAGGTCATGTTGGTGGATCTGGGCAGCTGAGTTCGCCTTCCTTGGGCCAGCAGATAGAGATGTCAAGAGCTCTCAAAACCATGGAGATGCTTCAGATACCCAGGACCATGACTGCCATGAGCCATCTTATGTGCTGCCCATCTGCGCTGCTCAAAAAGCCTGCAAACCCACTCATGGCTGTGTGGGACAACCAGACCCAGATGCCAACCCTGGCCTCCAGCAGTTAATCACACAGGATCTGCACCTGTTCTCCTCTCTGCATGGAAACATGAATAGGAAATGCTCCCACCTACTGAAGGAAGAGGAAGTAAAGCAGCACCTAGCAAGCACATCTTCTGAGTGTCATGTGTTTTGGTCATGATCACAGGCATTTGAAAGGATGACAGGAGGAAAGGGCTCACTACCAACCAAGTCATCTTGATTCTGCTCTACACCTAAATGCAAGATACAGTGTATGAACTCTGGAGGTATCTTCTTATCCATCAGGAAATCACCTCGAAATAAGGAGATTTTTCTGGTGTAAAACAGAGACCAATAAAAAGGTGGCTGAAATGCTGCACCTTGAAGACATTGTACAAGCTTGGGATGATATTTGGAAGCACACACTGAGTGACATCTAACCCAGGAAAAATTTTAACAATGCATTCACTGGGAGATCAGTCAAACCTGTTTCATTCAAAGACACTACGGAGCAAGTGGGAAGCCCCACCGAAAACCCCTCTTCCTCTGCAGCAACAGTTTAACATTTCCCAACCAGTTAAGCACTTGGCTGGGGGGAGGAAGCACACATCAGAGATGACCAAGACACTTTTATTGCAAGACAGACAGAACGTGACTTGTTTGCCCAGCTGTTGTTTGCCCAGAACATCCGGCACTGTTATCACCCGAGTTACTGGTATAATTTGACGTTTTCACGCAAGCGGCTCAAACTTTCAGTTTTACCATCCTCTTTAGGCAAGTTCTGCTCCCAGGGTAGAAACAGAGCCCTGCCTCTGATTTCACATGGCTAGAAACTCCTGATTCGGGAAGGGGGCTGAGGAAGGGAAATACACTGGAAAAAGAGGGTAGAACTTTAAAAATAGAAATGCTGCTTAAATGCCATAGCCTTGCTTACAGTATTAGTACGTAAGGAAAACAGTAACAGGATCCAGTCCTATTGAGCCTCTTGCTAACTTGTTCCACCACTGCGGCCAGTACAAGGCGGCAGCGACTCTCCGACTGTTTTTCCATCATCAGCCTATTTCTACTGAAGGAAAAGAACTCAAGCTCCTCCCTTCCCATCTGCTCTAAATGATATTAATATCAATCAGCTATTAATGAAATATGAGGACCTACAGCTATCGTGGGCCTGACTCTGATGCCAGAAGCAGCTTGTTTCCACACCTGAAGTTTAGAAGGCATGGAGAACCGACCCAGGGAACTGCAGGACATATGGAAAGGTAGGTATGTATGTTGGAAGGTGGGGAGATGAGCAACAGACACAAGGATTCAAAAGGAACCAGCATCCCATCTGAACGCCTATTCCCAGGGCAGCTGTGCAGTAATTGTCTGCCTCCGAAATGGAGAGGCACGCACACGGAAGTTGCAAGAAGGGTGCAAAACAAAATCCCATGTGCTTTTACAGATTCCTAAGGATTTCAGGCCTTTCCAGGTGGACAAAGCTGCCCATCGGGAAAACAAACTTGAGAAAGGAGGAAGGAAGTGTTCCCAGAAACTAGAGATGGTCCCACGGCCATCTGAAGTGTCCAAGCAGTAAATCTGGAAAGTTAGTCCCCAGCCAACATCATAATCTGTCCGTTATTTCAGTTACGGTCATTAAAAAGCAAAACACAACACAACAAGCAGAGAAGAGATGAGACGGAAGATACTTTAACGGCACAAATCTATCCTTGGGAACAAACACAATGCTACCCCAGTCCCCAGCTCCAGAACAGAGACCTTCTGTATTGACCTGCAGTAACAGAGAGCTGGGTCCTCACACCATTAGGATCGCTACTAAGCCCTCCCCACCATGCCTTAGGCAAAGCAGGGCTCTGCAGCACCGTGCATGCAGTTCCCCCTCCAGCCTCAGTTCCCCCGGTTTCATGATGGCTTTAGGCACCGAGGGACCACCTGGCTGGCAGCTAAAGGGCCTCTCCCAGCAGAGGCATGGCCCACCTCTCAGAAGGGTTTCTTGCTTCCATTTAGTCTCACAAGGCAAGTACCTTTGTTTCTCCCGGGTGGGACGAGAGGGTATTTAGACTCAGCCAGCAATTTCTCTTCTTTCTCAGCTCCCATCTGTCCTCACACCCTGCTCCACTCCACAGCTGCTCCCAGCAGAGCGGCAAGATGCAGCTCACAAGCTCAGAAGCCCGGATGCACCCAAGCTTCGGAGCTGCTTCATGTCTCTCCCACTCCTGCCTCCTCTATCTCCTCTCCCGCAACACCCTCTTCTCCTGGAGCAGCAGATGTAGAGGAGCGGTGGTAGGAGGCAGACACATTGGAGGAGAGCCCTGCTGCAGCTCTCCTCCGACAGGCTGAGGAGCCGCTCAACGTGTGGAAAACGGCGAGGAGCAGAGCAGTATGCAAAGAGGAGGAAAAAAAAACCCAGTGCAAAGCGACAGCAGTGGGTAGTGCTGTTCCTCTGGGAGGAACAGAACAGGGGGAGGTGAGAAGAACCAACTAGAGAGAATAGGAAAGGAACCAAAATGAAGAGGAGGAATAAAATGTAGAAGATGCAAAAGAGAGAAGCAGATGTTCTTGTGGTACTTATTCCCTCTGACATTCGTACCCATCTCTTTCATCTTCCTCCAGAACTGGGAAACGAGCTGTTATATGCTCCCTCCCTGTTCCCACCATCCTGACCCTCTGTGCCACACATCAGAATGAGCCAAGGCCAAGAGCCCCCACACTGCTCCCGCACCGCAGCGGGGAAACCTAGGAGCAACTACAGGCAGGACACAGGGCTCTGAACAGGAGACAACCAGGGTCCGAGGCTAACCTGCCACCCAGCTTCCTTGCCAGCCCTGCTTTCAAATCACTGCCATCCCATCTCACCCCCTCTTTCCTTGTTTTGGTAAAAGATCTTCCTCTATCCACCCTGTACCCCGCTCAGCAGAGGGATACTGTGAGTCGGGGGAGATGCTGCCAGCTGCTGGTACCCAGCACCGCCTTGCTCAGCTGCAGCTCCTCTGCAAGGCTGGCTCCATGTGAGGGGCTACCAGCCAGCTCCTCAAAGAGGAGAGCTTCAACAACAATCCTTTACTCAAATAAAATGATCAGCTGGCCCCGCAGGCTTTGCTGAGAGGCAGCACAGTGATGGAGCCAAGTGACTAATGGGTGATTCCCATGCTGAAAAAAGAGAAGGGACCTGGAGGTCCACATGCACAAACCCCGGCTCACATCCTGTCCCTGATGTGGCGGGGGCAGCCTTGGAGCAAGGGAGCTGGCAACGTGCCTCACACTGAAGCATCTCCTAGAATAGTTCTGTCAGAAGGAACGAAGATGAGTCTTTCTTTTTCTTCCAGCAGGCTGTTTCTTTCCTCTGGAATAGATCCTGGCTATCGGTTGAGGAGATCCCCTCCAGAAGAACGCACTGGAAACAGAAACCCTTTCTTCTACACGCAGAGGATGGAGGAGCTGCCCGTGCCCCAGCACTGCCGCGCATCAAACTCATGGGTGCTGGGATTAATTCTGCTGGTGGAGGTCTCTGCCTGCTGCCCTGGCGCTGCACCAGCAGGGACCCTGCACCACACAATGGGGATTTGCCTCCAAAACACCCCATTTTCATTTCATACTTTATTCAAGCATCCCACTAACTCCAGGGAAAAGGTGGGCAAGGTATTTTCTTCACCTACCCAGAGACACAAGTAGGATGGAGGGGAGCAGACAGCAAGAGACAGCAGGGTAAGAGGTCCCCAAAAACCTGTGAACCCCCAAACCAGCCACAACAGTGACAACAGCTACAAAAAAAATCCCATTCTTGAGGCACAAACGAAATCCTCAGGCGGTTACATTGTAAAAACACCTTCTGTCTCCTCCTTTAAAGAGTCACAGTCAAGACTCATCAAAGCCATTTAAAAAGCATCTGGCAAAAAGTTCCCAAACATTAAAAATGGCTCTCTTTATTTTGGCATGTCAAGATTCACAGCATGTAGCGGTCTGTACCAGCAAGAAAGGAGGGATGGGCCAACACATCCTGGTAAAATGAGAAAGGATACAAATCTTGGCTCCCCATGCAAAGTGAACCAGAACTGAACTATGTCTGAGTGATGAAAAAAAATCTTATGGGATTTCCAGCTCGTTTCTGTAGGCTCGAGATCAGATCCTGAACTACTGTGTTTATCCAAAAGTGAACCAGACCTTTGAATATTTGGAGGGCTGTTCACTGCTGAGCTGCATTTTTCTTGGATGTCAAAAGCAGGGGAAGTTCTTATATTTTTTAATAGAGAAGAGGGGCAAGTTGAGGGGGGGGGGAGGGGGTAGGGGAGAAGGAAGAGCGCCTTTTTGTTGCTACAACATAAATAGTATATTGCACACAGCTGCCTGCACGCTTCCCTGTGTGGTCAACAAAACAGAGAACATATTTTAAGCTTGTTTTCCAAAACACCACAGGACAAACTTGCACTTAGAGCCCGCAAACTAAAGCCCCTGGCCATGGGCATCTCACCACATATCAACAGGCACTGGCTGCTGGTGGATGAAGGAAGGAAACAAAATGTCAGGACAGCCCAAAATCTGGGAGACTAGCATCACAAATCACATCTCTGCCCTTCAAGCCTATGGCACGATCTCATTTAGAACAGATTCCAAAAACTGTTAACTTGGAAAGGTCCCGGTGAAGCAAAAACCAGGCGAGGTTTAGATGGAGGTGACAAAATCGGTTAGAGGCCTCGGCACATATGAGGGGAGAGTGATAAGGGTGGGAGTGTTTAGTTTAGGGAGGGATGAGTAAGAGGGGAGATGATAAAAGTACATAAATTGTGACTCGGCCTGAGGAGGTACATCTGGAGCTATGTGCCGTTTCTCATAACGCAAGGGGAAGGGGACAGTGAATGAAGTCAGGAAGCAACAACCACCACCACCACCAAAAAAATTAAAGCAGATAAAGGGATTTTTTTTCTTTCTTTCTTAATACACAGCTCATAACGACTCACTCTCTGCCATAAGAGATCACCAGCAGCAAGACCTGTGATCGCTGGAGGCCAGGAAGAACCTTCCCCTGACAGACAGGTCCTCTCACTATCCTCCACAGGGTTCTGCCCGAGAATGATGGTCAGGGCTGGACAGACCCTGTCTGATGGATGCTCCTGCCCCTCTGCCTTCTTGGGTACCCCCATCCTGCACTGCCAACACCAAGCCCTGCTCCCCAGCCCATTCCAGACCCCTAGACCCTCTGGGAGCTGCTGGGCACTGGGTGTCTGCCCACACCCCCTGGCCCAGCCCTGGCACATGTCACCTGGCCCCAAGCCGCTCATTTCCTCTTTCAATCGCATCACATTTGAGTTTCAGGTCCTTATTTCACCAGCCCTTCCTCTCCCTGGTATTTCGACTGCCATTTTTTCCTCCTTTAAAACAAAAACCACAGCTTCAGTCCCTGCCACCCATTTGGGTTCCTCACCAAGTGCTGACCCCCCCCTAGCTGGCAGGCAAAGCATCCTCCTCATCCTCCTCCCCCATGGACCCACCAGTGACGTGCCTACTTGAACGCAACATCACGATGTCAGGCAAATTTCCCTGTTCTTTGATCTGAAGCCGTTCTGTAGAGGGAACCAATGTCCCTGAGGAGGAGGACGACCCTCCTGCCGATACGGCACCTGCGGGGCAGCGGCAGTCAGGCGCTATTACGGACCATGGAGCTCATCAACGCGCTGGAACTGACATGCGATTCGGGGAGACAAAGAGAGATTTTGAAAGCAAGTCAGTCTATTAAATTTATACCTACCTGCACAACGTGAAACAAACCACATCTCGGTTTCCTTTCATGTGCATGACAGTCTTAACTTGTTTCTTTTAATCCCATAAAAGCAGCTAAAGCATGCAACATGCTTCCCAGAGATGAGGCAAACCTGTATTTTACTTCCTGACAGTGATTTAGTTTATAGGTTTGGGGTTCTTTTTTTTTGTTTGTTTTGGGTGTTGTTTGTTTTTTTTCCAGGGAAGATAATGAGCATTGTCCAAAGCTGGTACTACCATGAAATACTACATGCTACCCTCTAGACACCTGGCATTTAAAAAAGAAATAACATAAATTGACACCACCTATAACAGACCGAAATACAGCTGTACAGACATCAACACGGGCAGCAAAACCATCTCAGCAGCACTCTCCAAGGTTTGCTTCAGAAGCCAGCCTCCTAACACATTCAAAGTGTCTCTGGGTCTCAGTCCATCAATTGTTACCTAAGTAGGACTGGGGAGAGAACCTGGGATGTGCCGAGGCAGAAATGACCACACAATAAATCCAGCAAATCCAAAGGGGTGAAGCAGTAATCCATGGAAGCGCTCCACATGAGAGGGTGTGCGTGTGGGGGGGTTAAGTGCCTTTAATTTCCAGCTGCAAACCCAGTAAGCTGCCAGAAGGCAGAGACCACCGAACACAAGGGGTTAATGGCCTCGCTAAAGAAAATGACACACATAATTTCCTTTTATCATAAAACAATACGTTTATTATTTTCTGTATATCTGTTAAAGGGCACGGCCTTCTGAGTGGAAAACAAAACACAGCCCGGTCACATGTTTATTTGCTTCAGCTACTCCCTTTCCCTTCTGATAAATAATCAAACATGCCATCCAGAAAAAACAAAACCAGTGAGCTGGGAAATTTGATGGTCATCAAATAGACTAAGATACCAAGAAAAGCAGCCCACTGTTCCCACAGTGAGTTTTCTGCCCCACACCTACACTAACATCTGAGTAAATAACTTCAGTCACTCTTTCCATTTTCCCCATGCAATTACTCCTACTGTTAAACAAATTGTCCTTAAGGCAGTTGCAAACACCATTTTTTTTTCTCTTCCCCTGCAAAGTAGAACAACTTCTGAACATTAAAAAGCTAGACTAGCAATATATTTTAAAAATATGTTTGTTGTACTTGCGGTTTGGCTTGAACACACAGCTTGATTTCTCCTCTCTCTCTCTCTCTCACTCTCTTTTCTAGGAAGATGGGGGTTTAGAGTTTAAAATTTTAAAGTGTATTTGGATCTTGGAGAGGCAGGAAAAGCCTCGAGGAGGATGAGTTTTCTCCATGGGACAGCCAGCATATTTTCCATTTTCTCTTATGTTTCACACTGTCTGAGCACCACGAACACTTACCAAAAAAAAAGAAAGAAAAGTTACCTGCTGTTTTTGGGGGGACTTTTGAGGAGGGGAGGGGGAAGCAAACCAACGGAGAAATATTAAGTAGGGGTTTTTTTAAGTCACTTGAACAGAGAGGGAAGCATCCACATACATGTCGCAACACGGATTACCCAGAGGATCTACACTATCTTCCAACAACCCCTGAAGACCATTCATACAACAACCATTAATACCGAAAAACTGCGGAGAAAATCCCTCACGTGAGAAGTTAACAACCATTACCCGGCGTGAGCACGCTTTCCCTTTCCTTTTGTAGTACCACAGGTCTAAACAATAGTAATATGAATGAGATAATAGCCATGCTTGTCTCAGCAGCCTGATTTTTATTAGCATGAAATTGGTACAAATATTAGCGAGGCTGGTTCGTGAGCGGTGCCAGAGCCACGATGCAAAATAAAAATCCCACAAAACAAAAAGCGACTCGGTGGGCTCACATCTCCCTTACACCTCTCTTACACCTCTCTCTTTTGCTGCCCAGAACAGTAGCCACGTTTCCTTCTTTTTATGGAGGGAAGGGTGTTACTTTTGGGGTGTGGGGGGGGTTGCCACTTGTGGAAGTACAAGAAGAGAAGCTATAGTACCCGGCGAGCAGCGGGGACAGTGACACTGGTCTGCTCCCACCCCAGAGGGACATCACAAGGCGACAAGCGCCCCAAAAGAGGACTCAGTCCTTGCCACTGCTCTCTGAAGCCATGCCAAAAAAGCCCACCCTCATCATCACCACCACAGACAAACGACCTGAATCGGCTTCTTTAGCTTTGAAACCTAAATCAATTCCCCTCTCCCGCGCTGCCAAGCTGCCCGTGCAAGGCAGCGAGTGAAAAGTTCAGCCTCGCCTGCGTGCTCCTTCTCTCCCAGCGCTTGCAGAGAAGGGGAAAAAAACCCCAATAATGAAGAGTTTAACAGAGTAAGCTCTTACTGTCTGCCTTTAGATTTCCGTCTTCACGCTGGAGATGTGTTTCTGGCTGTTTCTGTGAAGCGGGGGCTGAAGAATGGTAAAAAGATGTTTGAATAAACAGGAAGTGCTGTGCAGCCGGAGCGCAGGCTGGAGGGAGACGGCGCTGGAGCACTGCCCTTCGCCAGCAGCCACCGGGTCTCTGCCTCCACAGTAGCAACCTCTGCTTTTGCTAAATGACAAAGAAACCGCAAAGCATTCCCCCCTTCCCTAATTCTTTCCCCTGGCCAAGTGGTGAGAGCGGCCGGAGCTTGTAGGTAATCGCAAAGTTGGGGTTCAGAGCTACACCGTGGGGCAGAAAACACAATCAAATGACCCTGTGTTATTAAATTGCTCATGAACACACCCCCAACTGTAAGGGGAAACATGCAGAACTAATTACGCCCTCAACTAGACCAAACAGCAGCTAGGAGCACACCTCGCTTCTGCATCTAGGCAAATTCACATTTGCACAGAAGTTCAGCCAAGCCTGACTTTCCTACCCCCTGACAGTGCTGTGACTTACTCTGAAACCCCACTCAGGAGGCTGGCTGGGCTTCGGAGTGATCCCCTCTAACTGCATGAATTGAAATATAAACAACCACCCTGAAAAATGCAACTTGTCTGAGGCGTGGGGACTCACATCCAGCATCTTGGGAAGCATGCCGTTACCAGCCAGGCAGATGCTCTGCCTTCGTCGTCGTCTTCCTTCCCCTCCCTAAAACAAACCACCTATTTAACTCGAGATGACTAACTAACCGTCTCCCCACCCAATTATCGAAGCCCTGTCTTCTGTCATATCGATGACATGACACAGATATTGTCAAGAAAAAGTAAAGTGGGGCTGGCACTCGAAGGCAGCTCGTGAAGAGATGAGCAGCCGAACAGCCATATTCAATAAAAAAGAGGAACAGGATTCCTTTAGAAAATGTATTGCTGTTGTGGCAACGTGCTGCCGCCGCTGAAGGGACTGATTTGTTATTTAGCATGTAGTCTTGGACTGTCTGTCATTCCGGGTGCTAATGCTCTGCTAAAATAACTCATTGGGAGCTGTCAGTGGGATGTTTACATAGGCCCCCAATCTTTTCTTCATACAAGGAAATTTTTTACTGGAATTCATCTTCTTTTGATCTCACATTCAAAGCAACAGCAGCTTGATAGACATGCAAGTCTGAAAGCAAATCCAGACGCTGAAGATAAACCGCCAGAGTATGACAGGCAGGAGCATCTAAAGCTTATAAAAATGAAGAGAACAGCATGTCGTCTGAGTATTACAATAGCAGAAATCAAGAGACATATTAGGTGGAACTGATCAGCCACAAAAACAGTTCAAAAGGCAGATCATAGAAGACTAAGCTAGGAAAAAAAAAAAAAATTGGAAAGATGTGCTTTGCAGAGGTATCACCTCCTTTCTGAGTACCATGGCGTTTCCACTCCAGCACGTAAACTTCAGGGGGGAAAAAAAAGCCAAGAAAAAAAAAAGAGGAGGGCTTGTGCCATCTCCACTAACTCAGCAGTTCTCACCTTCACCTCACCAATTAATTTGCTGTGCGCACGTTTCAATTACATGTTATTCAAAGTGAAATAAAAATAGGACGTCAGGCCTCTTGCGTCTAAAGCCCAGCCCTCCAAAACTCCACAGGGATGGGGAAGGATGGGGAATCTGTGTCTTTTGGGGAGGAGACTTGAAAACCACTGTGTCCCCCTCGCCAAGGCACAAGAGGGGCCCTGGCTTCAGCCCCTGCCACGATTTTAGCCCATACATATTTCAAAGGGCTGAGTGTCAGGATGCTTGTGAGCTCTGCCTCTCCCATCGGTGCAGAAATGTTAGTCCAGAAGATAATTTTATTTAAATTGCATTACGTGTGCCATGGAGTCCACAGCTATGTACCAAAGACGACGCTTGCCAGGAAACAATTGCTGAAACTTTCTCTAGAAACCCATACATTTTTAATTTTTTCTTCCCCAAATAAGCTTCTTATTCTAATTGAAGTCAGCAAATATAATGAAAAAGTAATTCTCAAACAATTTTGTACTTAGAGCTGTTTGTTAACAAACACTGAATGAGCAGCAGTGCTGGGTTAAAGGGCAGCAGGATTCCACATTATAATTTAGCCTGCGGTTATTTCTGATTAAGAACACCCTCCAGGACAGCAAAGCAAGATCTTCTTTTGCAGCAGGCACAGCTTTTAAAATTAGCCTCTTCTCCATAATAAAACCAACAGGAAAACTGTGGATTTAAAACTGTATTAACCAATTTGCAGCGGTGCAATCAGCTCATGTCTTGCTTTCTGCAAAACACCGTTCATTCCTTGCCTTAGTCAAGTTACAAATGTAAAAATGCTTCCCGGATTCTGAAACTGTTGTAAGAAAGTCACCTTCTGTCATGCTTATGTAGCTATCTAATGTGCTAAAGGCTGATTATTTATCTTTAAACTGTACTAGTTTAATCTTTTAAGGTCACCACTAATCTGCTCCAACCTTTTAAAAAATAGCAGCTTTCAAGACTTACTGCTGGAATCACTAAACTCGATGCTGAATGTCATTGTAACGGATACATTAGCCAGAATGAGCCCGGTTTTACAATGTAAACACCAAATATAAATCCCCACCTAAATGAGAAGAAAAATATGATCTCCACGCCAGGAGAAATGTCAGGAAATGAGACCAACGCCGTGTTATTTCACACGGACATCGTTCCAAACCAAGTTGCCACCTCTCTTCACCACCCCCTCCCACCTTCCCAGTGCAGAACAGGCAAAACTTGCGCTATAATTTAAAGGATCATTAGGTGCTTTTTCCCTTTATCTTCTCCCTTCTCGCAGCAGCAGCTCGGTGTGCCCGCTGCAAAGCCTCTCCACCACATTTGGAAGCCCAAGACCCCCTCCTCACAGGTTATTTGTGTGCCTGTGCCGCACAGGAGGCCCTTCCTTTTCCCTTTCCCCTAGACTTCTTCTGGACTTGAATGTCACAGTAGACCTTGAATGTGAAATGGCTTCAAGCTAATTGCTTTAATTGCTTGAAGATGTGCAGGCAGGTGAAACCCGATCCCCTTGGCCATTGTAGAGACCAGGAACAACACAGGAATGTTTACATAGTGGTTTGAGTTTAATAGACAGTAGAGCTGAGTTTCAGACAGCTAGCAAAAACACAGCTAATAGGTGACCTCTTAATGTAGTCCTCCTTTTTAAAAACAAAATACAATTTCATTTTATACAAGGCAATGTCCCTAAATGCCAAGGTTATCTGCTTGACTTTTTGAGTGAGCACGCACCGCGTTGCACCTGACATTTATACCAGAAACTCTATCCTGAATGCATTTCCCTCTACCTTAAAACAAAAAGCACTTTGTGTGTCAGTCACCTTACAAACAGATTAGAGCTGGATGGGGTTTCCTAGCAGAGTGCAGTTGTTTTCATCTGAAATCTGGTGTTTTCTCAATGCCGCCATATTCCTTTTGCCCTCCCCCCAAAAACACACATGGCAGGGGATGTAACCTGGAACACCTCCCCTGCTGCATCACTGCAGCCCCTCAGCTGGGGGCTCACACCTTCCCGGTGGGGACAAGCCCTTGGTAGGCTCTTCTGGAAAAGCAAAGTATGACATTTAACTACTTTTACTACTTTGCCAGAGCTTCAGGTCCATTCCCTACGCGCTGTGAAGTTACAGACCAGTGGCAACGTGCTTTTTCAAAGGGGCAGTCTGGTTTCATGTGTAGCCCAAATCAGGCAGCTCTTCTTTGGGCAAAATTCCTCCTGACTGAGAACTGCAGCATTTGGGGTCACTGAGAATTGGGTTTGCTTTCCAAGAATCATGAGCTAACTAAAGCACGCTTGAAACGGGCCAAAGGCCGGCGAGCAGGTACAGCACAAGTGTGGAAAACAAAGCAGAAAGAGTGATTTTGGCAGCAGTGGTAGCATGAAGGTATTTACTGTAAGTCTAGTCCATAAAACAAACACAGAAAACAGGTAATGCCTAAATACCCTCTTGTCCTGGCACAGGCGCTTTTGAGTTTGTCACTAATCTTAAAAACAGTTAAAATCACTTTGCGTTGGGTGAATCTGAGCAGGGAAACGACAAAGAGGACTAAATAAACTGGCATTTTGATGTACGAAGGCAAACTGAGGAGCAAGATTGGGAAAAGCACCAGCACACAGGGGAGGGGAGGTCAAACCAGCGAGCATTTGGTACCAATGAGGAAGGAAAACAACCCCCAACCCCACAGCCCTGCCAGTAAAGGGTATTTCCAGTCTGATCTTTACAATTCTGCTCAGAAAGTTTCTCATTCTCTGGTATCTCATGCTGAAACTATCCCTCCACCCCACCCCAGGCAGAAGCAAACAGGAGGAGGAGGAGGAGGAAGGCTGCTCCAGCCACTTCTGGATGCAACCATGATTCACAGAAAGACAATAGACTCTGGTTGCTTTGCTCTTCCTTGCCTGTTATTCCCAATCCTAAGAAGCAAATGAGTAACTGATCTTAAATAATACAGAACAAAGGGAACAATAGGAGCTAGAAAGCAAGCCAGGATACTCGAGAACATGCCTCTTTCTGTTGAGAGACAACACGTGCTCCAAGTTGCTGCCCTGTTGTGTGTCCCCCCCACAACACCTCCAAGAAGCAGAAATTCCAGCAACTGTGGGGTTTTAATAGATTTTTCCCCCCCAGTAAACCCTTCAAAAAGACAATTTAAAAAAAAAAAATCAGAATGAAAATAAAATAGTGTCAATTTAAAGATTTAGTATAAACTAGTTCAAGCCTGTGGGAGGAACGCTAAGTGGAAAAAGTAAACTTGGTCCCCCCAAGTAGTTCCCCCTGAAGTGGAGCAGGCAGCCGGTGCCTGGTACCGCCGGCCGCCCCGTGCCTGGGGGAGGTCAGCCCAGCTATGCTCGACTGACAGGTTCAGTTTACAGCAGGCCAGCACTTTGTTTGGATATACTGGCCTTGCTCACCGCCAGCTTAACAACAGATGGCTAGAAAACTTTCATTATGTTGCAGAGGGCTGAACTGCAAACAATCGGGGAAAACTGTGAAAAGTTTAACTCTCTGCAAACCGAGTGGGGAAGCGCTCGCCTGGCCCAGCCCGCTTCCTGCCTCCCACCATGGGCATGTGTGTCTTTAAATTAATTAGAGCGGGATGGGATGATTAATCGTACCTGTGGACAGACCTGAGGATGCTTGGGGGAAAAAAAAAGGAAAAAAAAAAAAAAAAAAAAGAATATGTGATTCGACAAGGTCATTTCAATAAAAGTGGCATTCCAGAAAAAAATGGACTTTGACGGATTGCAAAGCTGATTTTAAACCTTCCCCCAAGCCCGTGGATTCAGGAAACTCTTAGAAAGTTTCCACAATAATCCCCGGATTGGAGTTTCTCAGGAGCTTTCCGAGGGGTGCTTCTCAATCTCCAGAAGCAGAGTCTTCGTCCCTCCAACTCCCACTTCAAACTTCTGCACCTGACACAGTGAAGCGGCCACCAAATAATCATCTAGCACACAGATCTGAATATGATTTATCCAAATCTGTGTATAATTTAAATATTCATTAAACTGATTCGATTCATAGGCACCCTAATATCTTTTAACGCTCTAAGGCAGGTTATAAATGCACCTTCCGAGCTTTAATTCAATTGACAATCTTATATACTTCTCATCACTGGAAACACATTATTTTATATTATTCAAGAAATGAACGAATCTGTTTTCCACAAATGTATTTTAAAAGCGACTCTTTCCTGTTATTGAAAGAAAATTGTGTTTATTACTCCTTTAGCATAGTGTAAACTCATAAACGTCAACAGAGAGTACAAGGAAAACTGTCAACTAAATATTGTTTCCTTCATGAGCTGCTCTTCCAAGTCAATTACGCCTTTCAACTTCTGGGGCATTGTATGATAAACTGGCAGTAAAAATCATTCACATTAATATACCATGGTGCCTTGCCTGCAAAAGGTAATTAAAGAAGTAAATGACTCATAAGAATAGACATATTAGCTGCAAAATGAAAGGCAACTGAGCTGCCACATGAAAATATGTACCATTAAGATACTGCATTTTCATATTCCTGTAATCAGCTTCAGTAGACTAATGCTTATTTAATCCAGTTCTCTGCTAAGTCCATCAACAACTGTTTTTTGCTGTTTTCTCCTTGACTGAACATTATGTGTGCAGGTTTGGAATAAATACCGCAATAAGATTTTTGCATAGTCAATTGAAGAACAGGGGTTTTATCTTTTACAAACTATTTTTCTTTCCCACCAAGAAGAATACAGCAGAGAAGGGTAGCAGGAAAAAACCCATTTCCTGGGGTTCTTTCAGTTCTGAAAGGCTTTGAGTGAAATCCATACCCTGTTTCTGGCAGTCACCATTTTGATTTGTGAAACTATTAGCAGGGGAAACAAGCCTAATGACTCCCACTTCCCACTTTCCTATTCTTCACGTAGGAAAGGCTTTGTCTTATTGACATGGCTTTCCATCGGGGTTGGAAAACGAGAGTGCTCTGCTCCCCCGTTGAGGCAAGTTGGGCAAGGAGATGAGCACTGCCTTCTGGAAAGCTTCCAGTAACAAAAGACCCCAATTCCAAAAGCCACACCGGCACTGTTCCAGCATCCCACCAAGCTCAGTGCCAACGTGCTCCTGGTTTTTTGGGAGGGGGACTTTGCCGGGAGCATGCTCTGCCTTTGGGCAATGTGTGGGGCACATCTCAGACCACCCCTGCTCTGTGGCCCTCGTGCAGACCCAAGCCTTTGGGTGCGGGGTTTGACTTCCTGAGCTGCATCTTCCTCATCCCGAGGGGATGGCAGGGAGATGGAAAAAGTTAGAGAACAAAGTCCACTTGTCTCCATCCTCCAAAATAACACCCTGCAAAGTACTCAAACATTTATAACTCATCCTGTTTGCAAGCAGTAATTAAATTATACTTTTCATCACAACAGCTCTGCAAGGCCAAGATCCAAAGGGCTTCTGACTGCACAGTTCCCACAATTATTTCATTTCCCAAAGTACAAGGTGGAGTTACCTCTGGGGTCTCAGCTTCCACCAGTACCACCGTTGACAAGTGCTGACTTTCTAAATGGCTGCATGTGTACCATCCATCCCTTATTTATTGGGCCTGACAGAGGCTTTATCCTTGCAGAAAGAGGTTGTCCAAGAAAAAAAAAATCTGGAACCAGCATTATATGTTGCTTATTTATCACTATCAGTATGAAATGGCAGAAGACTTAAAATGCAGGATCAATCATTATTTAAACTGTATTATTGCTTCTCCATTTGAGCAGACATCACTTTGTACCCACAATTAATGAGCTCTAGTCCTTTTTCTAATTAAGGAACAAAGGTTCTTGTGTGCAGCGTATATAGAGTGACACTGTCTAGAGAACACACGTTTAAATAGAAGAGAATCCTTCTAATTACTTAAAATGGGATTTTTCATATCCAGGAAAACAATGGCATTGAGAAATGAGAACATATCCAAGAACATTTACAAATAAGTAATTACAAAACACTGTTAAAAGGTAGTAACACATCCCTAAAAATAACAGAGCCTTGTAGAGACCAGTGCCTAACGCTCCTGTATTTATGTAATTAACCTCTGAGCTCTGATACAGGGACAACAGAATACAGGAATTATTTTACATATCTGTATACTCAGAGACAAATCCAAACGGGGCAAGGAGTTGGCCAGTAGAGCACGAAATACTTCGTGCTCACACAGATTAGGATCCCAACACGTAATTAAGCAAGTCAGAAAGGTAACCTCACTTTATCCAGTAATTAGGGCTGTTAGAAATAGGATACTGTCTCTTAAAAGTGTTACAAATATACCACACTACTAAATAACCTGCGCTGCTGGGAAAGTATACTTGCTATCAAGGGCAAAGCTGCTATACACTGAGGTAACAGTAAATGACAGACTGTTGTTCAAGTCCATTAGCTGCTATGTGATAGGAGCACATTCACTAGCACACGACCTGTGAAAAATCTTAGATCTCTTTAAATCTTTCAATTGGATTGCTGCATTAATTCTTAAGAACTGCAATCCTTCAACCAAGTCAAATTACCCTCATTAACAGGGGAAAAACTGCCTCTGCAATAAGTTTAAAAAAAAAAGATATTTATTACCTATAATCACTTTCACGTACTTCACCTGGAAGTGTGCAAACTGGGACAACAACTTGAGAGGCTGGCACCAGTTCAGCTGCTGGTGGGGATGGGACGGAGGGGACGCGTGCGCCCTGCACGCCCGGCTGTCGGTGCACGGGGTGTGCACGCTCCTGCGATGACATTCGGCGTAAATAAAGGCACTTCTTGGGGAGGGGAGGGCGGAAAAAAAGAGCCCTCAATGAACGTTCTAAGAAAAGAAAGATCACTAAGAATAAGCACAGGCACTGAAGCGATCTGTGTGTGCGCCACCGAAATAACCGCAAAAGAGGAGGGGAAATTCTTCAGTTATTCAAGGCTTGATTAGAACACTACTTCGTAATTAGGCATGTTACAAGTATTGTCATCAACCAGAAAATTCATGTACTAGCTAAAAGGTCTCAGAAGCTGGCTCGAGCCTTCTATTCATTAACAACATCTGCTATTAATGTTTAACCCTCATAAACATGCACCAGGAAAAAAAAAAAAGTTCAGCATTCAACAAAGATTAAAAATAAATATTTTGTTGTTCTATTTTATCCATGGGGCTACGAATATAAAGAATCACTGAAGGGGCCACAGAGATAACAGACAAATATTTGGTCTTTGTTGGGAAAAAAAGCTCTCTCTCTCTCTCCAGTCACTGCCTCTCTGCACTTCAGATGTTATAGCATCCAAGCCAGGCCAGCACAGCACAATAAACAGCAGCGCAGACACACACGTATACATACACCTATATGATGGTATGAATCATTTATTTTAAAGGTGAAACTCCCAGGAACATTTTTTTTTCAGGCTGACTGTTTCAAAGGACCCTCTGCCTAAATTTTTTTCTAATTTAAAAAGGAACGTTTGTGGGGACAAGAAGATTCGCTGTGAATTGAATGGGGAGCTGAGCGAGTCCAGGATCCAGAAATGAGAAACAGAGCGTTTCATCTTCATTTTACTGCACCGAGTCCAGATGAGAAAGCCCCACTCACACAGTCAGATCCTAACGGGCAGATCTTTGGAGGAGCCGTTGGAAAGACTCATTTCCACCACCGTGGTTTTAATGTAAGCGTAGCAATCTGCTTGTGCAGGCTCATTTACAGCGCGGAGACAGAGCTAAGTGGTGAGCTAATGCGACCCTCTAATGACTCCTGGGAACGCATCAGGACATCCTGCATCCTTGTCCCTCTTCCTGCAGATGGGTGTCGGTAGCACTGACGTCCCTGTCTGTCCCACCTTGGCTCACGGGGCTGCGGGGTACCTCGGCTTCCAGCTTTTCCCTGCACCCACCCAGCCACCATCCCTGGGCAAGCTGACCCCCAAGTCTCCACAGAGTCTGTGGCACCAGCGTCAGGCAGGCGAAGATCCAGCCCGCCCTCATCCCATCATAATCTTTTTCATTCGCGGCAACGCCAAAATACAACCCAAGCCACAAAAGTAATGAAAAATACAGCTCTTTTTGTCTTCAAACATGACATTCATGGCGGATTCACTGTCTGCATGTTGCAGCACGCTCTATTCTTAGCACCATGCCTTTTAAAGTTAGGCCCATTATTTTCTACGGTGTATCAAGATCAGTATGTATAACATATGCCATATTGTTGACACTTCCCTGGATGTACTGCATGCCATATGCCTAAAGCACTAAAAGGGGTGATGAACAGAGTGGCAATACGGAAAGGAGAACAAGATACACCGAGCATGTTGAATGAATTCGGTTATATAATTCAGCCAATAAGGGTTTCCATACATTTAACAATCTCCTTCTCCTCCCCCCCTCTCTTTTTTTCCCCCCCTCCCTTGTATAAAAATGAATTTAACAACTTTCTGCTGTGAAAAGTTAACACGCTGGACACGTATTCAAAGCAAACATTTAATCACAGTGGGCCCGCCAGGTCTAAAAAGTATACATGTAAAGATAGATCATATATAATCACACCAATAAAACAAACAAAAAAGGACGATTCATACATTTTAGCAATAAACTAAAAAAATAAAACATACAGTTCTGCTCCTGCTTCCACTTGTCCTTTATTTTACCCTTCATAAATCTACACCCCAAGTCCAATTCCTAGAACTAGGGGAGATGTCATCCTGCCCACCTTTGAAGGTTTATTTACTAGTTTCCTCACTAAGAATTATTATTTCAAGAACCCAGGAACTAATGCTCTCTTACACTACAGTATTTTTGTCCAAATCTTCTGGAACAGATTATAAAACTGAAATGTAAGAAGGAACACAGCCGAGCTATATTTATAACAAGAACGCTGCTCTTTCAGCATCTGATCCATACACATGTGTATCCTCATTTCTGTGCCATTCCTCCGCACACTCTAATGGGTACACTAGCTGCATCCTCGTCATTAAAAAAGAAATAAAAAAGGGAAGAAAAAAAGGAACTGACTCATCAGTGAGAACAGTTTTGACAGTACTTGCACGCAGAACCCTGGCTGAGAGGTTCAGGCTATTTGGTTCACCACTTGTGAGCGGGTACAAATGACGTACCCCAAATGAACTGCTGGGAAATACAAAGGCGCAAACTCCCGGCACAGGTACGGGATGGTTGCACAGGCAAACATAGGTCTAGTCTCCAAGTTTACTCCTTGGAGTAACGTCCTAAAGATTGAGGATGTCTGGAAAGTGGGTATCACTACAGGAAATGCCTACCAAGTTTCCATGGCTGAGGCACCATAAAGGTCCCTGGGGAAAAGAAGGACAAGCGCTGTGGCAGCACCCAGGGCACTTCCAAGGGGAGCATCCCGCCCGGCACTGAGCGCAGGAGGATGGATGCGTGGGGAAGCATACTGCTCTCCCGGTGTACTGGGAGCACGGCTGTTCCTCACAGGGATGCTGCTAACGCTCAGGAGCTAATGATGCCACGCAACGCTGAGACTGCCCCGTCCTCTGTCGTTAGTGCCACCATACACCCACAGGCAATGGATCAAAGGGGCTATGAGAAGATAAGGAGAATCCATTTTAATTTCAAAACATGAAAATTCTCACGCAGGAGATGACTAAAGAAGATCAGTTCTGTTCTGTTTCAGTAGCATGTTGAAAAGAAAAGTCGCATTTTAGATGTACAGGCACCTACCTATTTATTTGAGTAAGCAACATCATTAGCAGCATTAAACAGCGGAAGAGGAACATGGGACTTGTGTTCAAGGGGAAGGCAGAATCCTTTCCGTGAAAAACATCAAAGAAAAAGAACACATGCGGATGTTTAAAAACAGTCCTATGTGTAACATCAAGACTTAAAAAACCTGCAAACCAACAAACGTCTCCCTTGCTTCATTACTTTTTCCTTAGAAACAAACGTAGTGCTTACTGCTGACCAGGAATTAGCTGGCACTGCCAGTCTAAAGCACTGGCTGAACACTCCAGCACTGAGCACTCCAAGCAAAATCCACATACCCAAATTGCACACTGTCAAAATTAGGACAAGTAGAAGTTTTGTGAGTGGAAACACTGGCACTTCCTCAGTACTAGGCCAGAAGGTAAAGAGGGTTACACATCCCAAAAAATTAGGAAAGGGGAGAGTTCAGAGGTGTGTGCCAGCACCTGCTCTGGTCCCGTCCTGAGCTTTCTTAGGGGCAAAACAAAGCAAGAACACTCTGTCTTGCAAAAGGCAGGGCTGCACAACTGTGTGCATGGGGAACTGGTGAACAGGCATCACCTCCTGTCAGCACCCCCAGGTTTATGCTTCTAGTGCGTCAGCCACACGATGTCAAGTAATGGAGCAAAAAAAATAATCTTCTTCCCTTCTGGAAAAGGGCTGGTCCAAGCAGAGCACAGCCCAGCTTCCTACTAGCTGTTGGCAATGTTAGTTTGATGGACTTCATCCAGTTCCTTGTGGACTACTGTCTATACTAGGAAAAAATCCCCACTTGACATCGGCGCTGGGATCCAGCCCCATCCACAGACACCAGCAGTACTACCGATTCTTCCTCAGGAGCCAGGTTGAGAGACCAGGACCTCAGCCATTCCCATGTGCCCATAATCCTTCACAATTAGCTTCACCTAAGAGAAGAAACAATCCTACCAGGGCTAATTAAAACTTCCCTTGTGCTTATGCTGTAAAAAACCCAACAGAATAAATAAAAAAAAAAACAACCCAACCCCAACCCCACACAACAACGCACGAGCAACAAAAACAAAAGTAAAAAAATCCCCTAACCCACCCTGTGGTGAACTTTGTTTCCTCTCTCGAGCAGCGCTGGTGACGTTCATAGGAGAGCTGAGAAGGGTAAAAGGGCATCGCTAACATGGCAGCTATTTAATTCCACCAGGCAGATCCCCAAGACCTGTAATGAGCGTCTGCTTCCTACCCATCAGACCATTAATCACCGAGACTCCTAAAAGGTTCAATTCATGTGCCCACTCAGAGAACTCATGAGATGCCTGATAGTCATATGTCATTTGAGAAGGGAACAAAACTGTATTCTTCTCCGAACTGATGTAGCTCCTATTACCAAGAGACGCTCTCCCTTGGGAGCAACCAGAAGACAGAAATGAAGGAGAGCTGACTCAAAGCTCTGCCTCTCAAAGACACATAATTGATGCAGAAGGGGAAGGCAGTTGTAAGGAATCTGCCACTACACTTATTTTGCCAATAATCTGGGGAATTGGTGAAAGGATTTTAAAAGTGGTGAAAAATACCTTCAATCTTTGCTAGATAGACCCCAGACAGACAGGCTGCCCTCCAGCAAAGGCCACCCTCCTCCTTGGATACTGCTTGGCAAAAGAGGTTTTTGCTGTCTTAAAATTAGACCGTTTCTACCACCACTTAACTTCACTCTTCGTGGAACCCTTTGAGCAGCTGGAGATGATGCCTAGGCACCACATGAGCTCCCAAATCCTTTCCTTCCCTTGATATCCACTGCTTCAGAATCTCAATCCTCATCTACTGATGCTCTTAAAAGCCTGGGAGCTACCCACCTGGGAGAGAGCTCCAACTCCTTACCATCACAGAGTGCCCAAGAGGCCATGTGGAAGTGCACAGGGGTCGCCTGGGGAACTGGGAGGGGTGAACTGGGGCAAGCAGAAACCCCTCCACACACAGATATACATCCCCCCTGGACTGGGATGAAAAGAGGTATGTAGAACTCTAACTGTATATATATATATATATATCTTGTTCGTCAGTGCCATTTCCTGGAAATGACAACTGCAACGAAAAGAGTATGAAAAAGGGAAATACGTACTTTCACAGCTTTAAAGAAATACATCACATTGCTCTGCATTCAGGGAAGAATTAAGAGAGAAAAAGACCTCACTTATCCTGCCGTCTTGCTGCTTCTGCCTGCTCCTCTCCATTTAATTACCACGCTGCCAGGTAAACTAACAGATAAACCAGACAAAAATATAAAAACCCAAAAGCACCTCAGCAATCATTTTACACCCTGGAAATAAGCCATGTCTCAATAGAAATGTTATCCATGTTCTTCTTTTAATTCCCCCAACGAAATTCAGCAACATCGTATTTTTTTCTCTCCCCCCCTCCTCAAACTAGACAGCAAAACAAAGTTCCAGGCAGCCTGGCACATCCACTGCCACTCGATACTTTATCTTTCTCACTGGCACCTTTTGATCTCTGAGGCTTTGGAAACACTAAGCTGAACTGATCTCCCGCTGTAAATCATAATTACCAATTCACAGCATTTTTCAACACTCTGTAGATGCCAGCCTGCCGCTCAGGAGTTAGCATACAATTGAAAAATGCTGAAATTTATTAGCCATTTGAAATTCTTTTTTTCAAAATTTGCCCCATTCCTCCCTAAGAATGTTTCTTCATCCTGAGATACAGAAACCGTATCGAGCTGCTGCTGTTACTGGAGAGCCAGCTCGGATGCTTGGTGCTGCACAGAGCAAAGAGGAGGCAGAGGGGTTGCTTTCAAAGGGGTTTACAACTCTGAAAAGGGGTTTATGATACATAAACTGCCCTTTTCAGGCTCAGAAATCGGCTTTCCCCATTCAGTGTTGCCGTTAACCCTATTGGTCTCACCCGCCTGCAGCTGCTCCCCAGCCAGCAGATACAAAACGTGGCTCTACAGGCGACAGCCGTGCTCAGCCCTCGTCTCTCAGTGTGAGCTCATCACAGCCATGATCCGATGCAGGGAAAAACATGGTAAGCCATGGCTCGGTCCCAGCCCAAACTGCAGCCCATGGAGGGGGCAGAGCTGCCTCTGTGGAAGCGAATAGGTTTGTCCTAGTCCCCAGAACACAATCTTGGATACTGTTCCACAGTCATCAAAAATTAAGCTGGATGGTTAAAATTGCCCACTCCAAGTTTGGGGATGAGACCCTGTGGTATATTTTGCTCTCAGGGCTCACCTATGGGACCCTGAGCTAAGGATGGGTGCTGGGAATGAGTGTAAAGTACAGGACCAAGCAACCTTGGGAGAAAGTCTTGGAATTTAAAAAAATGTTTCACCAGAGGTTTGATCTTGCATTTAGTTTGTGCCCTGAGTTCTCCTGCAAGCTCCTAGCAAGACACAGCCTCTCTGAAATGAACTCAAAGTCCTACCAGAAAATTGAAAAGCCTCTTTTCCACCACCCGGATTTGATGGGTAACTAAGGCACGGAGACAAGAGAGTTTAACACAGGAAACTATATTCATGAGCTACAAAGAGACAAGGAGTTTTGAACATTTTCAAGTAGAATTAGATGCAAAAAACCTGCTTATCTCTGGTTGGTCATACTATATACTACTGGTTATACTAGTATAACTAAGCTCAAACACCTTCTGGTCCTCTCTCCACAATAAGCAGTGGATTTACAAACTGGTAAATCCTCGTATTCAGTTTTTGGTGCTGAAAACAAAACAAAACAAGTGTTCCTTGTAATCTTTAAATAACCATAAGACACCTCTATGGAAACATTTTAGTATTTCCCTGCGGGGCAAGGAAGCGTGCCAAAATACTGACACCCCGCTGGCTACAGCCTAGCTGTGCTGCAGGTTAATGCTGCACCCAAATCCTCCAAACCATCACAGGCAGGGAGAGGTCCCACACCAAAACCCCTGCCCAAAACGCTCCCCGAGCTGTGGAAAAGTTCAGGTCCAGATCCACATCCACATTTTGCACCTCAGGTTTGTATCTAAACCAAATATAAGGATTCTCTTGACTTCTTCTAAAGAATAGTCTTTTAAGACATAAGACTCAAGAACCAATAAAAAAGGTAATTTAGCAATATCTCTAGTGTGTCACCAATCATTTAAAGGGCCTTGAGGCTGCTGCATTCCCACTACAGCACAGTAGCTTCCCCACCCTGCTGGTTTTCAATTGACACCCTCTGTGTTGATATTTTTTTCCCAACTTAAGCTCGATGGCATTTTTTTTTAAACTTCCCCTCACAGCTGATGTCCCTGGCTCCTGCCACTGCCAGGTCCCAGCAGTACCTCCACAGGCAGGGTACGGCTCCAACAGAGCCCACAGCAGCAGGACGAGGGGTTTTCTCCCATGGCACAAGGCTCGAGAGGAAGGGAAAAACTTAAATTCAGATGGAAAACGCCAAAAAAAGGGGAGTGGAGAGGGGAAGAAGATGAACCAGAGAGGCTGTTGATCAGGATGGCAGAGCAGTAACCCACCTTGCTTGTTTGCCAGTGCATCCACCTCTTGCTGACTGACCTGAGCTTTTCTTGTGATAAAACAGCAATGAGAATGACTCCTGTGGATATCCTGCCTAAGCCTGGAGACTGCTCGGAAGACAGAATATCTGGGGCAGAGGAAACGCTCCCTTCACCTTTGCTTGGCATGAGGGCAACTGTCATCAACTCACCCAGGTTTTCAGAGATTTTGGCCAAGGGAGCGCTCGCAGACAGGCCCGTGACACAGGCAGTGCCTGCCAGCACGCACCACGCTGGGAGGCGAGCAGGACCAGTGCATCCACACCCTCTGACAGCTCCTGCACAGTCCGTTACTCAAACACAACCTCCCTGACCCCCCACCTCGGCTCCTGGCACGGAAAGGCGATGGGTGCCATTAACAGCAACATGTCGCAGGGAGGAAATGGGTGGAAGCCCACCACTTAAAATACTCTTACCTACTGCAAGTGACATTAAGGGCTGTAAAAACCAGACTAGCCAAAAAAAGTTTTCCTTTGCAAAATACCTATGGCAAACCCTACCTCCAGTGTCAGGAGGAAGTTTTCAGATGGATAACTGCTAAATGAACAGATCTGCTAAAGGAATCTTTGCTCTCTTTTTTTTCTCCTTTTTGTGGTGCACTCCAAGGTTATGTGTTTAGCAGGCTTCGATACTTCAATGAAAAATTGAGGTGGCAATGATTTGCAGACTAAATTAATGTTAAATACTTCAAAGAACTGGACAAACAAGTCAGCAGCAAAAATTTTATAGGTTCACTTCCTTCAAGGGAACTTAAAGAGCCAGCATTTTATTGCTGTGAATTCTAGTCACTCCTTTTACCCCTCAGCATCTGTTTGAAATATGTAGTAGACAATTGCTTTTTTGGCTCTGACTCAGGTGGTTGAAATACAGGACAAACAGACTACTGTATATAAGCTTTCCTCCAGCAATGAAAATTTTTATTAACTCTCTTGCATAGCAAACTCAGCTGCCTAGCTTCCAATCCCTATAGAATCATCAAGGAATGTGGCTAGTTATTAATTCTGGTGGTCAAGCACGGGGTGGATACGTTGAGACTTGTCTGCAATATGTAACCTCACATTTCAAAAAGAGAAAAAAAAAGAGGGGAAAAAACCCAGCTACAGAGGGAAGGAAAAAAATAAATGAGTTCTGTTTAGTTCATCATTCATATGTGTAAAATTCCAAGCTAAATACTAGCTCTGTACATAAATATGTCAGCCCTGTCAAGCACTCCAGCCAAGGAAAACAGGGCCCATGGTTGGAGGGCTTCAGAATCACCCTCAGCACCATGGACTAGCCCCACCTTCTATCGCGATGTCAAAGTTGGGAGTTTTCTCACGTCGGTGCTTCCCAAAACCAACCTGCAAACATTGCCTAAAAATCACTCTTCTCACCCCACCCAGCTGAAGGAGCAGGAAAAAAGAGAAGAACGAGGACAGAAGTGCACAAACTGTAAAGGAAGGTCACCAGAAAACTGAACTTTGTTGAAAAGACTCCTGGCCTCCTGTAACTCCTACATTTATTATTTGGCTTCTGCACCCACACCACCACCTGGGTAGTGGTGACCACTTCTGCAAAGCTTTTGATCATAGAGAAAGGATGCGAGATGGTTTCCAGCCTTTAACATTGAGTCAAACACCCTCTTTCTGTTGTGGTTATGGGCTAATTTGAGCAGCCTTTGGCTGTTGTAGTGTGTTACAGGTTGCTCTTAGCCTTCTATTGTGTTGGATTCAAAGATCTTAAAGGTCTTTTCCAACCTTGTGATTCTGTAAATACCCAATGACAGCCATGTAATTTCTATACAAAGCAACCACTACTTGTCTGAAATACTACCGTTTTTTGTATTTTAGTGGATACTTGACACATAGATTATTAAATGGCTGGACTTTGTTTAAAGCTCCCTTTCAGTTTTGCTTTTTTTTGAGAAACAAGGCAACAGTCTACAGCTAGCTGTCTGTTTGCTCAAGCTAATTTTCACACTAACAAATGTAATAGCTTAAATGAGTCTGTTCCACCAACGTCATAAATCAAAACAACACAACTGCAACATGAAGAGTGTGAAGAGCCATCAAGCACTGCATACCGTGCAGTCCTCTGTGTCATGACATGTCCCACAACGCTCAATCTCCCTGGTTTGATAGACCACAACCTCAAGCAATGTCCTTGCACCATTTTCTGGTCATAGTACCCTGTAGGTATCTATCCATTTGGCTTCCATTATCTTTTCCAGTTCCCCAAGGGAAAGGCCAGAGGATGCTTCTCATCCTTTGCATACAACTGCAGTTGCTGGATGAGAAGAATGCAACTCTTATCTCTCCTATTTCTCATTGCCAGTAAAAAGCAGAGTTTCCCTTCCAGCTTTCAGCTCCTGCTCATGGCTCGTGGGGAGCACAGGCTCTCCGGCACCTCCGATCATCTGGCGAGCACTCGCTGTGCTGCTGAATGTCAGCTCACGCAGAGAGCGCCCATCATCCGGCCCCGGCCGCCTCGTCGGCAGCTCCCTCACAGACAGATAGGATATTATAAGCACCACATATGGCTCTCTGAGATGGCGGCCAAAAAGCATTGATACCTACCCTGAGGCTTGTTTCTGCAGGGACGGCGAGTGCCCTGACAGCTCTGAGCACACCAGGTACCTGCTGCCACCATAACCCCTCAGCTCCCACCCGGGCAGTCATGGCCATTAGCCAGCAAAGTGCTGCCCAGTGTCTCTGGGTTTCTCATCAGGAAGCACTGGAGACGGACAGCCTCTCAGATACGTGACTGCACTAAGTCACCTGTGTGCAATGCACTTCGAGAAAGGAATTGTTCGAAGCTGGAGTCCACCGAACAAGACAGTTCAAGCCCCATAACCCTCATGAGACAACCTCAAACCCTCCCTCCAAAAGAAGCCTGTGATGCGTGGGCTCTACCAGGACAGCAATGTTGATGGACAACCGCAACACACATTTCCATGTCTACCAAGTTGTACTGACTCCAAAAGAAAAAGCACTTTCTCCATGCAAAGGCAGGTGCTAGATAGAAAAATTGCAGATTGTCCCAAGGAAGGCTTGGAAAACAAGGTATGAGACCATGCTGGGAAAGGCCACTCCTACCATTTGTCATATTTTCCTTAAACTATTTACTCAAACCAGTCAGCAAACCACGCCAGTAGCATAGAGCAATGGTACTCCAACCAAGCCCTGAAAGCTGCACCCTGAGGACTCAAACTCCACATGCTATTCCATCAGAAGTCAACCTTGTTGCCATGTAGACAAGGAAAGGAAGCACGTGCAAGGAACCCTAACACACTGCTTGCAAGCTTCTCCAATACATGGGATGTCAGAAAGTCCACAGAGACACAATTAACGTATTTTCTACTTAAGCATTTTTGGTTTATGTGATAGCATGGAGCTCCTCTGAGGTCTTCTCTAGTCACCACAAAAGGCCTCCAGACCTCTCCCATGGGGAAGGAGCCCTATAGGTCCTTTACGGAAAGCTGTGCTAATTTGCTTCTTAGGCAAACAAAGCATTAAGTCAAAGTGCCACCTTAAATACTACGCATAATTCTCACAATAAACTCTGAAAACAGTCAAAAGCAAAAGCACTACAACAAATTGCTCCCAGGACTGCCTAATCCTGCACCTCTCAGCCTAAGGATCTGCTTTGGTCATGGCATTTCCTTACCCCCTGCACAGCAGCTCCCTTTCGTGGAGGTGAGATGCTCGGCTACAGGATCACACAGGCAAACATTCCTTATGGCTCCAACACCTTCTGCTTGCAAAGCATCACCCTCAGGAGGGGATGAGGCAGGTAACCATGCCTTCCCATTGCTAAAGCCATGGTGAAGTGGCCTGTGCAGGCATCTCCTCGCTCTGACATCTCATCAGGTCCATGCAGACCGCTGCACAATGCAGGAGCAGCAGGCAAGGAAAAATGACACAGGAGGCTGGAGATGGACAAACTAGTTTTATCAGCAGTACTTGACACACACACTCACACATGTCTGAAGGGGAGTGCTAATCTCCAGAAGTTCTTAAAATTGCACTCCAACAGTTATCTCCAAGCCTAAAAGCACCCCTGAAAAACAGAGGGGAACTGGGAGAAACCTGCCCACTTTGCTCATTCGCTGGATAAAAGCATGGCCTTTTAATTTAAATATTGCCACCTGTCATCTTTAGCCTTTTTATGTTGGTTGCTGGGGTGGGGGTTTTTTGTCGCCTCCACTCTTTAATTCTCATTTCGCATTCAATTTAAATTCCCAGGATGAAGAGCTGGATCCCACAGTACAAATTCGGGATGCTCAGCAGAACAGTTCTAGGAGTTGCCAAAGAAGCGAACAGCCTCATCTAAGTTGCGTAACTTAATTATGGTTTATCTGATAAAATGCCACCTTCTTACAAGAGACCCCAAATAACATGCTTTCCCTGAAATATCCGGAGTCTGATTCATCTGTTTTACTCCTGCCTTATGCTGGCTTAGTACCACCGGCAACAGCAGCAGCGTTACACCAACGTGAAGCTGAAATAAATCCGGGGAGAGACAGACACACCGCAAACGCACAGAAATTAATGTGCTTTTCACTGCTGTTCGTGTACAAACACACAGGGAAAAGAAAAAAAAAATAATAAAAAAATACATAGAAAAAAAATTTCTCTTTCCTTCCTCGCTTTTTCCAAGTTCCTGGCTATCATTCTGAAATGTAGATATTCCCATCATGCCTCGGTGTTTTTCAGCCCCATGATGCCCTCACTTTTGATTGTGTAGATGAAGTTGAAGTGCACAGGGTATTTACTGATCCAGTTATCTTGTTCTGTGACAGGCAGAATCAATCAATCAAGGGGCCAGCTTTATGCTTACGTATTCCAGGCACATCTCCGCACTTCAGGATACGAGATCACAGTGTTATCCAGCCAAATTTGATCAACAAATGCAGTTCCCCTGTGCCACAGCAATCTCAGATGAAGATGTTATTATGTGGAACTGAGCAAAGTGATAAAGACAGTACAGAAAAGGGAGGAAAAGTCCAGCTGGACCTTTCTGACAGCCTCTATATACTACGGCTGCAGCATCCCTTTTTCTAAGGCTAACAAAAATAGCACAATCCTGAGTAGCTGTTGCAAAATGCTTTCTAGCCACCCTGTATCTGTTGGTACTTAACGAAAGAAGCATTATGCCACATAGTTTGCTAACATATTCTTAAATGTTGGACAACAGATTACAGCCCTTGCCCCTGTGTTTATGGTGATTTTTATAACAGAGGATCACATACTGTCTTTTCCATCACTCTGCTGTGAACAAGCATATCGAAACCCAAAAGCCTAAAAAGATATTTTAAAATCATGGCTTGTGTAAGCAACCTGTAAGGGTTTTTTTGGGGTTTTTTTGTTTGTTTGCCTAAATCCCAGCTACAAAAAGATGCACGTGAATGCCAAATGTTGAAGGCTGTCGTGAGGAGAGTTGACACCACGCTTTTATTTTGCCAATAGCATTTCACTTTGCTATTGCCCTACAGTTATTTTACATTATTTAATCCAAAATACCATCTTTTTGATTCTACCTTTCTTTGCATTTTAAATCTTTAATGGGAGCCTTTGGCAGTCCATGGGCACAATTATTAGATATCTGCAGAGAGAAATTGAAAAATTAATCATACTTTCCATTTTATATTTCTGTACTATACATAAAAATTACCTGGTCTTCAAGCTGCATTCTGTGGTGTTTCGATATTCTCTCCCCAACACGGTAAATACTATGCAAGCACCGGTGTATCTCACACTCACATCTCTCCAGCTAAACAGCTATATGGAGACCGCCGTGTTCTCTTTTCAAGTGCAAAATTTATTCAGATCATTTTTCAATTAAAAGGCATCTGCTGCTACTTCTACTGTTATGGACTGCCTGGAAAAAAAAATCAGGCTAAAAAAGTACCCTAGACTAATCATATTGATGATACCCAAGTTGTTTATTACCCTTTTATGGGCCCGGGTACTTAAATTACAGTTTTTCACAACTGTATGCAAAACGTGTAACAGAATCCTTGTGCAGTTTATTGTAGAACCCGATACATGCATTAATCTGACCTTTGTCTAAATAGACCCTTACCCACGGGGGGAAAAAAAAAATCCAAAGGCATCTATCAGCATGTGAGCAGTATCAGCAAACTGCTAAATCTATTAACTTTGTTTTCCTTTCACTATTATTAAACTGGAAAGCAAAATTCAACTGGAAAATTATGCCATTTGGGTTCCCTTGTCATCATGTAATAAGTATGAGAAATATATGTGCAATAGCCAAATGGCCAATAGACAAAACACCCACTCCAAGTGACGTACTGTTTTCCATACCACTCAGACAAAATCAAAACAACAGAGCTGTTGCAAACAAAAACAAAATAACATTTCCCATAAGCATTCCAGACAGAGAAAATTTACAGGAAAAGAAAGCTGGGAAAAGACCCAGAGGAAAGTGAGTGTTTGTACCTCCAGCCATAAACCCCACTTGTGTAGAGCTGGTAAACAAGAGTTTAACGTTAAAAAACACATAAAGGCTAACAATTGATTAATTGGCAAACTTTGGAGTTAAAAGATTTACGTCAGATGGGAGGGCTGCTGCTGACTTTGGCAGCAGGGAGGTTGGGCTGCCCGCAGCCCTGGGTGCAGGCAGCGCTGCCCGTACATCCTGCCCCCTGTGTGAAGGTGAGATGCTGCCAAGGAAGATGTTTCATTCAGAAATGAGCAGGATGTGAGCTGGCACAGGGAAAAACAACAGCGATAAAGCAAGGAAGGGAAAGTAAACAGTCAACCTGATTGCTTCAGAGCAGTATGTTCTGCAGACTTCACCAAAAAGAAAAAAAAAAAAAATCCCGCTTTTTCCCTCTTTTTTTTCTTTTTTTTTTTTTCTTCTGGAAAGTCCTTCCAACTCTGTGCAGCCTGGCGGAATAACAACTTTAAAAAGTGAAGATGTCGCTTTTTTATAGCTGACTCACATTTTATATAACTTTGTTAATGCATCTGCTCCCTGGAAGTTACAGGATCTGCGTTTAAGCTGCGATACCTGCCCATAAATCGCGGCGGCACGGCGAATATCAACAGCTGCATTTTACTATTGCAGCCCGTCAGTTTACAGTGTCTCCATCACAGCAAATTCCTGTCAGCTGCACTCTCGCTAACACAATTCCTATGTTTTGCCCGGCAGTAAATGGACGCTCCTGCCCCAGCATCATCTAAACAACTCTGTTAACATTTGCCCCCGAGCGTCTCTCTCTTTGTCCAGTCCCTGTCTTCTAACAGATGTCATCCAAGTCTAATCAAGCATAAAATGGTCATAAATATTTCTTTCTGGTAGATTTCACATTCGCATTTCATGCAGGGACATGATATTTTTCTGCTACCTCCAGGGAGTACCTAATGCAAAAACCAGTTACTTACATTCAAGGCTCATGTTCCTTTAGTAAAATGCAGCACATGTTCTCAGTTCAAAGACATAAAAAGGCACAAGACTTTATCTTCTTTTGTTTAACCGCACCTTCCTTTCTTTTTTTTCTTTTTTTTTTTTTTTAAAATAATGTGTGCCACAGCTTCCATCTAGGTATGACACTGTCCCTTGCTTAACAGGAAAACACACAACCATGTAACGCCCAATTTTGGCCCTACCACTCCCTCTCTCTTTGAATTTCATACTCCTCTACTTTATATTGCTGCACAAAAGAGAGATTTTTAATTTTTTCTCCCCTTGGTTATTTCATTTAACAAGCTATTTAAAGACTTCCCAAGATCAGAAAGCCGGTTCTCTATTCTGGTTCATTTTATGCAAAAATTTCCAACCTACCTCATCTCATGTTATTAAAACAGCTAAATGATTCCAGGATACAAAATTAAGGTTCACGCCTAGTTAACAGTTGATAATCACAAGATACAAGTGATTTCTAGTGCCCAAACTTTGATAATTCGGAGGAAACCATGCAAGATAAAGAATTCTTCATGTTAAGAGTCACCAGAGAAATTATATTTATCCTTGGTAAACTTGGTAAATAACATGTCAGACTGGAAAATAAAACTAACCCAGGATTATTCACAAAGCCATATGTCTTATTATTTTTTCCCCTGTTATGTTTGTCAAAGCAGAAATATGACATAGCTATTTTAAGTGAACCACACAACACTTAAGGATAGAGATCACAACAGTGAAGCTGTTTTTCCTCCTCCTTCTCCACTGAGCCTAATATTTGATTACTGTTAGTCAAATCAAGCTTTCAGGCAAATAATCTCCATTTTTTAAGTTAATGAGATGTGGTCATGTCGACAACAGCTTGCAGAAACTTTTAATTCCAATTCCTGCAGGCTGTGCTGGCCTCTTTTACAGCAACCACTGTATGAATGAGTCAAATTTGCCAAAATGGCTTATGTAGACAAGTGCACACTTTAAAGAGGCACTAATTAAAAATACCCACTGGTATCATAATTTAAATACCATGAAAATAAACTGTAAAAGTAGCTCGGCTACAATCTTATGGCTTTCCTTGGAGCTCGTTTGCTTTAACTAGATGATGTTTTATTGCAGATGTATTCCCAGCTAAAAACAATTTTTCGTCTAGGAGGAATTCAAGATTTTGATATAATTAAACAATTTATGTTAATATTTGTTTCACATAAGCTATTAAGCAAGCCCCCCAGAACAAGTGCTAATTGAGAAAGATGCAAAGAAGTAGAGTGCTGAAGTAAGCAGCAAACGTGTACTGTTGATTTACTGCTCTATCTGCAACTTCCCCCCTCATTACAGCTCTTTCTCCCTCTCATTCTCTGCTATAAGGCTCCCAGCTGTACTGAATCCCATTAAAACACGTTCCTTGGATGCTATTATCTACTGCTTTCCTTAAAAAAAGGAAGAGGAGGAAAAGGGAGAAAGAGAGGTGGAGCTTGGTATTATTCTTGATGCACTCCCCTGGCCACAACTTCTCCAAAATCCCTTTTGTCTCTCTGATTTTTTTTGGCAAGGAATGTGAGCAGCACAGCTGTAGTGTAACAAAAGCAGACGTGAGACCAAAAATAAAATAACAAGAAAAAAAAAATAGGGCTGAGAGGGTTAAACCTATTTAAGGGGTTAAATATGCAATTACCACTGACTAAAACCAGAGAGACATATAGATAAATAGAAGAAATGAAGTCCCCAGGTTCCATTCAGAAGCCTTCATCACATTACTACCAGACAGAAAACTCTTTAAGTACCATTTTCAGATGTTAAATCATTGTTCGTGCAGCACATATTCTCACTATTCCTGGGGGAACAATATCTGAAGACAGCGTGCTAACAAATGCAATCCAGTAAACAGGCATTTTTCCTCTTGTTGTTAGTACCTTTGTGTTCCAGCTCCCAGCTCTGTCATCCATGCCTTCCCTCTGCTTTGAAGTTAAAGTACTGAATGAGCGTTGTCATCTATTATCCAGAGTGTGCATGTAGATTATAAATAAGAAATAAAAGTGACTTTCAGTACACTGCTTTTGCATTAGCAAGTTGCCTCCTCTGTTGCCTCCTCTGTCCTTCATACTTTGCTACCAACATGATATTAAAAACCTGACTTTAAGTGTTTCTTGGAGAATGCTATAAAATACGTACACAACGGAGACAAAAGTTTTACTGAAACAAAAAAGTCCAGTGGTTTAACTAAGTCCATGAGCTCAGCCTCAATACTCTGTTTAACCCTTATCTGCAGATGTCCTTCAGGCCCCCGACACATTAATTGCATCCCGGCTCCTTTCACGTACACGCTCCTGAAAACCCAGAGCTATTAATTACACCGAAGTTTATTTACAGAAAGAGTCCTTTTCTACTATTGATCAATTATTTATTAGTATTTTCTGGTGTAAAGACCTCATCACATGCTTTGTTTTATAGCCCCCAATAAGCACTTTTCACACGAGTAACAGCACTGACCTATTTCAACTGCATCTGCACCTACCTGGGCAGAAAACTCTTCTCCACAAACGTAACTACGATAGAGACTTAGAAAAGCTTCATCTGAAGAAAGAGGCGAGCAAAGGCAATCTACTCTTTCAGTGGCCAAACCCCTCAGTCTTCCCACTGCCTTCAGTTGGCTTCACCCAGAGCTGCAGCTACTGTAACTTCTGCACTTTAAATTGGGAATGGAAATTACTGAGGTCGGGTGTCTTAATCCAGACATGCTGCCTAAATTAGGACAGTTTAGGAAGAAGGGTGTTGGAAGCACTGAGGGGTGGAGGGCACCCAGAGAAGTAAACACTAGGAAGGTCATAGAGAGTTTTGTGGTGGCCCAGCTGCAGCAGGGAGTCTCCTGGGTCACCTCTGGGCACGGGTACAGTGGACTTGGGTCTCAGGCAGTGGCTGCCCAGATGTGCCTCTGCAAAAAAACCCCAAAACTAGGTCCCGGGGAAATCCAAGCAGAGCCAAACCAGACTGAGCCCAAAGTGAGTACTGGAAGTCAAGGGAAATCAGCTCTGGGAACAGTAAGCACAAATCTGGGAACAATACACTTCTAAATAAATAATAACAGATCTTTTACTCTTAATAAATTCCTCATTATTTAGTGGAGCATCCATTTTAAAGGACCAAAAGCATCCTTATGTACCTAGCTTCCCTTCAATTCTATGCTCAACTTGGCAGACATTATTTCTTGCACCTCATCTGTGTTGTTTCAAGACGATGGGAACAGAGACCTGAAGACCAAAGCTTAACTGGAGAAGGAGTGGAAAAGGCTAGATGGGGCACACACTGTGCAGGGACTAACAGTGCCCTGGCTGCTACCTGCAGAAGTACGGTATCAGCCAAGATTTCCTGAAAATCAAAACCCTACACACAGCTCCCTGCCTCTGCAGACAGTAGCAGCTTTCAGGGCAGAAGGGGAAACCACTTGGCCCTCCTGGCTGGGCAGCAAAATCTGTGGTACGTCTGTGGCTGAGTATGGGCTGGTCAGGTAAGAGATCTGCAGGGCATGCACAGAGGCGCTCTCCTTCCCTTCATCCCTCCAGGTGTCCTGGATCTTGCTTCCTTTCATCCTTTTGGATAAACAATAATGATATAAGGAGGTTCAAGCACAGTCCAGTGATTTTCACTCAGACATATGGGAGCCAGTCATTTCATAAAACACTTCTGGCAAGTCCCTATAAAGACGGGGGCAATTCAGTAATGATCTCCAAGGTTGTCGCCTACCGCCCGTCTGTAACATCACAGAAAAAAATTAGTGGGAGAAAATCAGAAGAAAAGGCACATATCCCTTCATTCCCTCTATGAGGATAAGATGGAAATATGATTGTGCCAAACAACCTTTCGTTAGCACATCTGCAGGCAGCTCAAACAGCCTAGAGAACCCCATTCTCCTTTCCCTTAGGTAAGGCAGTGTATGGTGGGATCTCTGGGTGCACAGGAGTATCAGCAATCCCATAGGAGCGTCAAGAGCATGGCAAGTGATCCCTCCACCAGGAAAGCACCACGTGAAAAGCCTGACTCTGTTTTGGCCCTGGGAACAGGGCAGCCCTTGTGTCCTTGGCATTCAGATCCTAAGTGTCACCATGGAAGGCAGACCAAGACAGGCACCAAGACATGACAGCAGTGCAATCGCCACCTCAGCTGGCTGCATAGGGAGCATCACTGGTAGAAACACAGAACGTACCAAATCAGATGCTTGGAGCACACATCTAACAAACGCCTACACGGTGTATTCCCAATGTGCCTGAGTACATTCTCCAGCACAGCCCTGGGCTTGGTTTTGTCCTGCGTGACTCTAGCCTCAAGGGACCTCAGCCTTTCTTGTGATGAATTGGAGTAGGGAGATTTCAAGGGGCTGGGGAGGGAAAAAAAAAAAAGTAGTTCCTCTCCAAGAAAGATGATCAATCCTTCAGCTGGTCGCTGCTGTGCCACTAGAAAAAGTGGTGTCACCTTACAGGACAGCATGCCAGAGATTTCCTGAAAAGCTGCTGTGGCTTTGCTCAGACACCCTGGTCCTCCCTGCTGGTTGCCTGTCACTCCTGGAGGTCTGTCCCTGCCCATGCACAGGAGAAGACAAAAGGGCATTTTTTTTCTCTGGTAGGAGCCAATTTTCCATCCATCTCCTTCCCATGCGACTGAACAAACCCAGCCCCAATCCAGCTCCCTTAACTCGGCAAGTTCGTATCTCCACCAAGATTACTAACAAGTAAATTACTCCCAGGTTTCACGAGTTCATTTAACAATAGCTGTATCTCCCCAGCATGAGGGGATCAGCTCCTAAAGACAAGATCAGAGAAGGTGAAAAGCTGGTCTTAGGAAACACGAGATCAGGTACGAAAGGGATTCTTTGCTGTCAAAGCATAATATGTCAGCTTGTGATAAACCCGAATTGCTTCATATACCAAGGATCACTAGACATTAGCTGCTTTTTATATGGCAATATGGTGCAGAGGTTTCAGACAGAATATTATTTTATGTTGATCATGATAAAACTCTCTGTAGCTTTGATAAAGCCTGCACAGAGGCTTTTCATTCAAACTAATGAGTGATACTGGCTGTTGGATGCCGAGACATGCTCTTGATGCTTTCCAATGGTTCAACTCATAACTAGGAATCAATTCAGCCCGGATAAGCAAGAGTGTTACTCATCTAAGGGGTTCTGAACGATGATCCCCTTTCCCATGTTTTCCCTGGGTACATCTGAAAAGGTATGGTGACAAAGGGAGCACCACATGTTGGCGAAGTACGTTTCTTACCAGAGGGATCTCCTGGGTTCAGCCTGCTCTGAACGAACAGTTGGCTCACGCTGTAATCAGCCATCAAACAGCTCAGGCCCTATGGGCGATTCACTTAGCACAGGCCTTTTGCTGCTCTGTTTTCCAACATCTGTTTCGATGCTTGTCATCTCCCTGCTTTAAACAAACGCGCTGCAGATGTCTTGTCCTGTGGACGACAGAGACTTGGCAAAGATGGGAACAGTGGCCTCCAAATGACAGAGGCACAGCTACAGCAGTTACTACTGGGGGTCTCTGGATGGACCCTGTGTATTAAAACATGAGATGGTATTTTACGCTCACCCCCAACACACACACACCCCAGGTCCCCCTTTAAACCTTCTGGTTTGTCCTTCAGATTTTAAGACTGCTGGAGGATGGGCATGAGGATGCTGACTGAGATGCAGCCTGCTCGGAAACATGTGGCCTGAGTCTTCTCAAAAGTTTTATCACTGACATACGCAATTAAACGGGAAGACACATGCATTTGCTCATCTTTTGCTCCAAGGACAATCTGATATAAGACTGGAGATGGAGGGACATGATGTGTGGTAAAGATAGCAGCTTCTGAGATCAGATTCTGGCCTGAAAATGATAGGAAAGAGACTTCCTTGGGCTAACATTGTGCTTCTAGAAGAACCAACAGATGAAATGGGATACACAAGAGGAAACAGGGACAGGTTACTGTGAGGAGGCTCCAGGCACATCCCTCCTAGTGTCCTTTTCATGCAAATCCAGTTTCAGATTCCACTGGAAAAAACCAGTTAACTCACATTTAGCATTTCTTGGTTTTTGGGAGCACTACTTTTGCCCCTACGAATGCATCTCACCTGTAGCTGTTTGAGGCTGGACTGGGGTGAGTTATGTAGCTTGAAAGATTCCAACAACATTGGCTTTTCATTACCATGGTTAACTGTGAAATAGCCGTAAAGTGTCTGGAACAAGCCAGGTGCTGGCTGGCTGCTCTTCCTCCTGCTCTGTCTTGCCCAGTGAAGGCAACACAGGTATGTCTACACTGCTCAGAACGCTGAGTGCAGATGACAGGTCAGGCCAAGATGCAGGTAGTTTTTTAACATTAAAGGGAAAATATCTGTTGGTAGGTCTTTGAACAGGGGAAAAACAGGAGAAGTCTTGTCTTTTGACAGCAAGGTCGTATCTCAAAGGATGTGTTCCTGAGTTAGGAAAACATGATGTTAACAAAATTACTGTATATTGGGTGTATGTATCCAGGGGTCACAACCAGAATGGACTGAGATAGAAAATGTGCTAAAGAAGTCAACCTTTTTTTTTAAGAACAACACAAATGAAGGCAGCTCAGAAAGATCTGGGGATGACACTACCTTGAGAGTGACCACAAAGATGTTGGAGGAGAAGGTCAGGAAACTGTCTGTAAAAATGAGATGGCATTTATTAAGGGTAAGTTATAAGATGCTACAACTCACTTGCAATACCCAATCCTTGTAAACACAAAAAGGAAGACAACCAATGATGCAGCACTTCTTTGAGGGGGGAAAAAAGCCCAAGGATTACAGCAGATTCCAAGCTGAGTATGAGTCAGCAGGGTCACGCTGTTGCAAATAAAGAGATGCACCACAGGCAGATGCATAAACAGAAGCGTTGCCTGCCAGTTACACGCTGGGAAATTCACTGCCACCGCTTGCTCCTCCAGACTTCGGATGGAGGATGATGTCATCAGAGCACTGCAATTCAAGATGAATGCAAACTGACTGAAGAGTGTCCAGAGGACAGTGACCAGAACGACCACAGCTCTGGAAAACAGGATGTACAAGGACAGAGCTAAGATTGCTGGAAGGTCCAGACATGGGAACAGTGTTCAGATATGAAAAAGGATGCTGAAATGGGAGAGGAGACAACTTGCTCTGGGGTCTGGTACAGAAACAGCAAGAGGAAGTTTTATCTGCAGGATAAACATTTTGGTAAGACACTGGGAAGAAGCCTCTGAATAGAGAGTTAAGACACTGGCAGACCCTGCCTGGGCAGGAGTGAAACCTCCATCAGTAGACTGGTGAGACACTTCTCAGGCAGACTCAGGAGTGTCAAAGACATGCTCAATTCCTGCCCTTGGTGTGCATGGAAAGACTGGAGAAAAAAGTCTCTTTTTCCAAAATCCACAGAGAAAAAGGCTTAAGGCTAGCAAAGAGCTCCCAACAAACCTGGACTGGTGGGCTGCCCTCTTCTGCGTGCAGCTGCAGTGCCCAGTGAAGCCACCAGAGAAGTTACTACCACAGGATCTCAGTGACCTTGGAATGATCCCCAAATGTGAACACAGCACACGCTTCCCTGCCCCAGGAAAAGGCACGTATTTTTGCTCACAGTTTATGAATCTTTGACGTACAGTCCCTATGACACAGCCTTGGAAGACCATATCTTTTATTTATTATGCCTAGCAATTGTCCTTGTAACCAATTAGGAAAAAAAGCAGGTGGTCAACATTAAGTCTGCAAAGCAAAACCCCTCAGCAAAGCAAACACTATACCTTCTGGAGCACAAAAACCCAAACTGTAAACAGATCTAATCACTGCTAAACCCTTATAATCCAGTCCTTACTCAAGTTAAGAGACTGGAACCAAGAGTAAAACACTTGAGAAAGCATTAATCGGAGGGATTGGTGAATCATTTCTCAAGGAAGAGGAGCCAGAACTGTTGTAAACTCCAAACACCATGTTGTGAAAAGGGGCTCAAACCTGCCCGGTTAGAATGGACTAAGGAGCAAGGGGTCCCATGCCACCCACCAGGGAGGCTTCTCTGGAGAACAGGAGAAAGGCTGTCATCATCAGCTTTACCCTGGAGTCATAAGGGAAGACTTGTGGAACAGAGAACAGCCTGCCCGTAGCTCCTCTATAAAATATCTACAGTTACCAGCGCTCCCCGTACCTTGTTGAGCGTTACGTTCAATAATATTAATAGGCTCATATTTACCGTATCTTAAAAGCTAACAATCCCATTGCCAGCGCTAATTAAAAAGACAAGGAGCTGAAAAGCAGCAGTGGATTATTTCTTCAATATGGATTCATGCCTAGATTTAATAAAACCTGCTTTACTGTTATAACCTTACATTTGTTTCAAGAACACTATAAAAGATAAGTCTGCTTTTTTGTTGTTTATTGACTTGGAGGGTTTTTCTTTCGGATCTGTAAAACAGCGTTACAGCTATGGGAAGAGGATGAAGTAGGCTGTTTTCCCTGAGCAAAACTATACTTCTGCTCCCTGAATACCACGTCTGGTATGATGGCTGTGAAGGAACCAGGACACTGATTCAGAGAGAACGGTGAATACATGAGCAGACAGTGAAATGCAGTATTAGGGAGGTTTTACCTGTAGCGAACTCCTCCTGTGACCTTACAGAAAGCACCTCACCTACAGCTACAGGTGAGTGCCACAACCAGCTTTTGCAGGCAGCAGACTGTATGGTTTCTTCCAGCCATGGAGCATCCCTGCCACAAACCAGAGCTTCCATGCTCAGCAGATCTGATGCTTTCAGCCACGCTGACCCTCCCTGCACGTACATGCCAAGCACACTACACATTCCCAGTGGGAACTGTTGTACTGCACCGCAGCGCACAACCCACCAAACAAAAACACTGCACTTCACCTACGACTGAGGATAAAATTAGGAATGAGAGGAGCACCTTAATCAGCTCCTCTATGAAAAATGTTGTAGACTTTCCACAACAGTTGCTTTCCAGTCGGACCCATCCACCTTGCTCCAAATGTGAAGGACCGACATAGCATAGGAGCAGGTACACAATGCAACCACAGAATCACTAGGGTGGAAAAGACCTTTGAGATCATCAAGTGCAAACTCTACTACACCAAATCCCTAAGCACCTTGTCTATTAAACACATCCAGGGATGGTGACTCAACCTTCTCCCTGGGAAGCCTGTTCCAATGCCCGACAACCCTTTGGGTGAAGAACTTTTTCCTAATGTCTGGCACAGCTGTCCCTAGGTGAGCTCATCTCTAGACCAAGTTTCTCACTTAAGCAGAGGCCAGAGAAAGTCTGAAGACTGCTAAGGCTGGATATTGAGGCTCTGCGCCCTACAAATCCTTTCCCATGCAAAAGGAGAATTATACCCCATCTTACTTCTATTATTTCCTGCAAAATGCTGGGCCCCACTACTTCATAACAAGTCCCATTTCTCCTTCCCCATGCCTGTTCGACCTTTCTCCTTCAGTGAATCACTTAATTATGTGGAAACAAAAATAAGAAACGATGATGCCATAAAAACACAAATGCCATAGGTTCAGAAGTGAGAGCAGCCAAAACCCCCAAAGTTGTGGGTCTGCTGCTGATTATGGGTGTCAGAAGGTAACAGGGAGAGATCCACCCGCTGCCCACACAGCTCTTGTGAACATCTAGGGACCTTACCCCTATTTTAGCACGTATCTCACTGATTACTGGAAAAAGGAGAAAAAAAGCATGAGTGTCAGACAGTCAGTGGTCTTACAACATTTCACTAGTGTTGCAGTTCTTTCCTGGCAGAGGTTCTTTGGTATCAGTGATAATAACAAGGAAAATTTAAGGAAAACTTGATTTGAGCACGTCAAGAGCGACCACATTCCTTTAGCTTGTGATCATACTAATTCAAATAGACAAGATTTCCTCCCTCCCCCCTTTCCTGCACTTAATTTCCAGGTAGAGTTTGTTAAAGCCTGAAATCCCACCTGAACTTTGGCAAGGCTTTTTTTTTTTTTATAAAGAAAGAATTAAATAAGGGGGAAAAAAAAGCCGCATACACAAATATTTGGCTAAGCGACCCATAGCAAATTGCGTAATGCCAGTTAAAAGTTGGGGGTTTTTTTTAAGCATCAGCCCCAGAGGTTTTATCTGAAATAAAATCCTGATTACTTCAGATTCTGGAGGCAAACTGTGACCTCGCTCTGCATCTCCAAATCTGAAACATTTGCACTGCACCCGTCAATAATGATGCCTCTTGCTAGAAAAGAACAAAAACTTCTCAAAAACGTGCTTATTTCCTTTGGTGAGGTAAGGTGGTCCCAAACACACACAGAAGAATTAGTTCAGCCTCGCAGCTCCATCAAAAGTGATCATGCAAAATCTGAAAACATAGAATCATAGAATGGCATGGGTTGGAAGGGACCCCAAGGATCACAGACCTCCAACCCCCTGCCACAGGCAGGGCCACCAACCTCCAGGCCTGAAGCTACACAAGGTTGTCCAGGGCCCCATCCTACCTGGCCTTGAACACCCTCAGGGATGGGGCATCCATTTCTTCTCTGGGCAGCCCGTTTCAGCCCCTCACCACTCTTTCTGTAAAAAACTTCCCCCTAATATCTCATCTAACCCTTCCCTCCTTTAGCTTTAATACGGGGCTCTATCCCACAAACATGGCCCATCTCCAGACACAGAACAGCCCTCTGCATGCCCACACGCCCAGCAGTGTTTTCTGCAACAATCCCAGTGCTCAATCCGTACAGTCACTAAATGAGAAGCGAGCTCAGGTCACAGAACACAAGGAATTGCATCCCTTTCTCATATCCTTCCCTGGGGTTTGCCTAGGAACAGAAATCTGTGAGGGCTGGGGGAGAAGAGGAGAAATGCACCGAGGAGTTTCACAACACACTGCCTGATAAACTGAATAGCCAAACTCTTGCCAAACTTCCCTTTGGCAGCCTTACTTCCAGTAGCCTAGGAATAAATAAATAAATAAAAGACACAGACCCCCCCCAACTCTCTCTTAAAAGAAAGAAAAAAAAAAGTATGATTAAAAATAAATTGAAAACCCCAACTTGTAATAAAGCTGGCAACTGCCCCTGGGCTTCAAAAACGTCTGACACATGACACTGACTTTATAGACACTCTATAGACCCACCATATACATCTTTTATAGGGAAAAGAAGAGAGATATTTGCTCTATTTAAAACAGGTCGCAAATACAGTTTATGTTTTGAAAACGTAGCGAGCGTGGCTAACAAAACACAGAATGCAGCAACGAAACAAGCAACACCCATCCTACAAAACTGTCATTATACAACGTTGCTGTTTACACCAAGTCTCCAAAACATACCTTCTGGTAATTTTTTTAATTAATGGGGTGCTACACAGTTAAGATAAACTCGCAAAGAGTATTTGTGACTCCTGCATTTTTCACTTCATACCCCAGTCTGTATTTACAATGCTACTGCTCTAACTTCCAACAGTATTTCTGATACCCTTCTGGCTTGCTTTGAGACCCAATGGGGCTCCACAGGAGAAAGGATGTAACACAGGAAACCACGGCATCTAGCTCTCATTAAGTGTATTTAAGTCAGGCCAAACTCCACTGAAACCAACAGCTACGACAGCGAAAACCCCTGTGACTCCACTGCTGCTCCTAAGGCACTGCTGAACAACCTCTCGAAGTGCAGCACGTCTCCATGTGGAGGCAAAATAGTTCCAAAATATCTGCAAATCCATCCAACTCCTTATTAGTGTGAAATTACTTAAGCCTTAATTCAGCAAGGTACTTAAGCGCATTCCTAATTTTACAGGCATGAGACATACCAGTGACCTTAATAAGACTAGTCACACACTTAGATTTAAGCACACGCTTAAGCATCTGGCAGTGCTAAAACCCACGACGAGGAACAGTTCCACGTGAATTAAAGACTGCTTTACACTTTCACAGGCACACCAGCATTAAGTTTGCTGTACCCCACATTTGGTTGCACCACTTATTAGATAACCCTTACAGTCTGACGACCAACCGAGGAGGAATAGTCTCCAATAACTTAAATAGCATCAGTCACTTGAAATAGACTTTTAATTTACAACCAGTGCCCACTGAATGCCTTTCGCAGAGTGTACATGTGCTGGATAACAGCTTTAAAGCATTCCTTTGTGGAGTTTCCCTAAACAGCACCCTTGGATATGTAACTTTATTGCTTATGAGTAAGCATAAGCAAATACAAGGGGAGAGCGCACACCTACAAAAACAGCTGGGAACAAACATACCTCTGCTGAATTTTCACAGCAGATGCAAGGCTAAAAAACAAACCCACAAACATGTTTTAGAAGTTAAATATCTTCAAAGAGCCCACATAAACCTGAACGATTACTGTACAATCTTCATTTACCAGGAGAATTAAAAGCAGCTATTATAAAAAAAGAACCCAACCCAATGACTACAGAAAGACACCTTTAGACTGAAGAGGTCCTCTGGATTTGGATGGGTACGTCATCTGGGTGATTATACGTCTAACAACCAAGCTTCTGCACGTACAGGCTTGTACACACACACACAGCTCCCGAGCTCTGGGTGCCAGCACCAAGGAGCTTTGAGGACTCAGGTTTATGCAGTTATTTATCCAAGGCCTTAGAAGCAAAATAAAACCAAACCAAGGCAAAGAAAAAACACTAATCTCAGCAAGTGCAACAAAGTGGTAGTTTCCCCTTACCCTTCAGCAGTTAGAGAAAATTTAAGGCTTGTTGATGTCAATAAGTAGTTGTAACAAAGACATTAGTAATAGTGAGGGTAGAGAATGCTGCGTGAATGTTCTCAGCATGGTTCATTGGCAAGAAACCTAAAAATTGAATTATGAAGGGAAAAAATCATTGATTCTAAAATCCAGGCAAGGTAGCTAGCCTATGTTAAAACTTATTTAATTTTTTTCCAGCGCTGCTTCATTCCTAAGCTCTCAGAGCCACAGCTTTTCCATTGAAAAGCAAAAGACATTTTACGCACAATTTTCCCTCTACTAGAAAGAGGTATATTGTGCCCTTCAGTGAACATAAAATTGATATTATCATCTCTTAGTTTATATCTCACTACTTAACCTTCAGATTAAAAGTTATTAGATTTGAATGACTAAAAAGACATCATGTCACCTTCCATTCAATGTTGGGAGATCGGAGAACTTGGGGGAAAAGTCTGAACGATAAAAACACAAAGTTACCAGGAGCATAAAGTTGGGTTTTTTTCCACATTCTCTGATGAAACAGCACAAGCTCTACAAATGCAGCGATCTTTTCCCCCGTGCTGTAATCACCAATTATCAGTGCACTACAATACAAAATCAGACACAATCCAATCGCCTGCATGGAGTTTAATCTATACTTTCAAATGGCTCTTTCAATAGCAACAGCAGTTTAATAATTAGGCTTTATGTCTCTTCGGACAAAATGACTCAACACTGACGCTCCCTCAAAGCCTAACAAACAAATTTGGTTTAACCCAGTTATGTCAATATGAAACAAAGACTTTATCTTGGATCTAGTTTAGCAGTTTTGTTCTGCAGAGATAAGACCACATCGTGATCAATGGGACCATAAAACTCCTGATGCAGTTTGTAACCTCTCCCCACACGTTTTCGAAATAAGATGAAACTCACTCAAAGTATTTAAAAATAAAATAAAAAAAGCATTCATTTGAATTTACACTACCATATACTCAGAGCTCTTTCCAGTCAAACCTTCTTTTTGCTCTGCCCAGTTAACACAGCCTCTCAACAATACACCAGACCCCCCAGTTCTTGTATGTTTTCCTCATCTTTGGCCACGAACAAAATCTGAAGAACCACATACTCCCTTGGGAGTTTGCTTCCCTCAATCTAACACTTCAGATCTCAACACTTCTCAAAACAACCCCTGCCCGACTGTGGCATCTTCACATCGGTACCACAAACACCCCCCCCAAATACAGCGAGACCAACTGGGAAGAAATCATTGACTTGAGCACAGACACCAGAACCTAGTTCAAATTTCTCAGGACTATCAAAGTTTCTTATCTCCTACACAGGAGCAAAACTGTATTTTTCACTTGTATAAATTCAGCCGAATAAAAGTGTGAAAAGTACAAAACCAGGTGCAATAGAACATATATAATGATGTCAATTTTTTTTTTTTCAATGAAAAACCCTTCTTCCCTTACTTTGTGGACACAGGGCAAAACCGGTATTTATCTAAACTCTTCATAAAGCTTGAAGTGACACTTGATAATTACAGTATAGTTCAGCTCCAAGTGAAGAAAAGAAACTTCCCTACCATTCTTTATATAAACTTCCTCTCTGTTTCTCTGCGTACTGGTCGCCTTTATATCGCTACTTTGCTTTGTCATAAACAGTCACCCCACAACCCTTTTTTATCAAGCAATCTACATGCTACCTAAAAGTACACTCCACTCCGTCAGTCAAGCTATAGGTTTACATTATACAAACAGTGGGATTCTGCCTGCTCAGCGCAGGTTGTCAATAAATGCAAGCAATTGCAAAACAGCAACGTGTGTTTTTTTTTCCTTAAGAGAACACTGATACGAGCCTGCCAGTTCTGCAAAATAAACTCTCTGCAATCTCTGCAGCTAATCTGTCAACAAATTACTATTAAAGTCATACCTCCTGAAAGTTCAAAAGCATTCTGGATTAGACAAAAGATACTGAGTCTTATACTCGTGGGGCAGTACTTGAAGTTACGGTATCAAAGTGGATCTTGCTATTGATGTGGAGAGGTTTGTATTTCTGCCTCCACGCAACACAGCATTTGGTGTCTTGCTGTTCTATATCGGAATTCAACTTTGTATTCATTCTCTTTGTTCAGTTCTTATTCTTGTTTCTCTGCTAATAACGTCAAGAACACTTTCATGAACAGTCCCAAGGATAAAAATAAATCACAATAAATAATATTTATTTTATAAGCTTAAAAAAAAAAAACTACTGGCTGGAACTGAAGCATCAAACCTTCTATTTGAGCAGACGTCAGAAACCACTGAAGCAACTAAAGCTGTGATCATGTACATTAAAAGGCAGTTTGTCCCCATGAGTCTTTATTTATTACTCCTTGGTAGGCAAGAGTCACCCCATCATTACGTATTTTCTGTCTGAGCTTCCCTTGCCCAGCATGACCTCTAGCTTGTGGGTCACTCTGACACCCATTTTGCACCTCCCAGATGTTTTCTGCAATGCCTCAGTGCCTACAGATGTTGAAGACCCTGCCTGTTACCCCATTTCCCAGGCTTTCTGCCTTTGTGGGCACCTCAAGAACAATGTCCTGAGCCTCGCTGCCTGTCCCCACGCCAAAATGCCCACCTCTGGTCCCTTTAGGAAGTCCAATGACCCAGGAAGTCCAATGCCTTGTCTAGGTTTTCCAGGCAGGTCACCAAAACCCCGCCTGCTCATTGCACCACATCCTGACAGTCATTCCCAACCACCAGCACCTGTGGAAGCTGCAGCAGCAGAAGGCAACCCCTCCTACCCTCAGTAGATGCCAAAATACTGTAGGAAAGGGTTTTCCTTCCCTTTCAGTCTGGTTCTGGGGGCGATTTCTCCTACATGTATCTCCATTTATTTTTATCCAACTCTTCCACAGATTACTCCCCTTATGAGTCCCTCACGTAGCTTTGACTTTCTTTGCAAAGTATCTTGCATCATGATTACAAATATAAATATCAGTTGGAGCGACTTTATTATTCATAGCAGAACTAACCCATCCCCACATTCGCTACTCCCAGCTTAACAGTACACTTCACAAGCGTGCTAATGCTAAAATAATTTAGCATCTCTCTCCGACTCGTCTCATGGCAGGATCACCCTAAGATGAGGTGGAAAGAGTGAAACACGTCTGCGCTTCCTAGAAGAACGCTCCTACCACACACCGCTCCTTCTAACACACAAACATCTGCGGTGCTCCCTATTTTTCCAGGATAAAATATTTACAAGTTTGTAAACCCATTAAAACCTCCTAAAATATAAAAAAGCTAACCCGAATCATTTCTGTTTTCCTTTCTCATAGCAACAAAGCCATTGGTCCTCATAAATTCCTGAATTCCACACAAAATTCGAACCAAAATTCCACACGGATGCTTCACCCAAGCCACTGTACACCCCAACTTCACCACTTATCATAGGAACACCCAGCAAACCACAACAGCACAGCTCAAGCTACCCACCGCCGGTAGTTACTTGGGTTGTTGGGTTTTTTTTTCAGACAAAACAAGTGCCAGGTGGCAAAAAGAAAAGATTTGAATGAAACGCTCTTAAGAAATAGCTGTTTAATTCAGAACTCCTTCATTTGTATTGAAGAAGCGTTTTGTAGAACGCATTCTGTTAAGTGACCTGAGAGCATATGTTGTATACGGAGAAACATCTAAACATTATGCTCCATGTTGAATGTGTATCTGTAAATGCTTGCATTAGCTGTCTGAAAACAACGGGTTTTTCTTCTTTTCAGCATTTAAAAATATTTTCCAAACACAAAGATTGATATTTTTATGCTAGCTCTGATTACCCTTTTGTTGTTATCAGGTCTTGGGTTTTGATTGTGGTTTTTTTGTTGGGGTGTTGTTTTTTTTTTAATAACTGTTTTAAACTTTGCAATCAACTTGCTTTTTTAAAAGATAAACTCCATGGAGAAGTTAGTCATCAAAACCAATTAACAGCAGAATTCAAACACAGAACACAAAGGTCTTTTAAGAACTTAGAGAAAAGCAAGCTCCCCCGACCACGTTTATTGTACTGGCAGAGGATAAATAAACTATAAGCTAAAAACGGAGCCATGTGAAAGCAATCCCAAGCCTGGCTATCCCGCATCCCAGCCCCGCACCGTGCTCCCATGGGGGCTGGCAGCGCTTGTGTCTCTGCTGGGCACCATTAGGGGAGGGCTGGAGTACCCACGTAGGAATGAATTGGTGCCACTCCTTAATTGACCAAATGGGCGGTTGTTGAATGACACAACCCAAGACACGCATGATTATCTAAGGCAGCCTGAGCCCCTCGGATAGCAATGGAGCAGCCTTGGCATAAGGTGCCAGCACTGAGGGTTAGTGACTGCTGGTGGGAGCAGCAGAGATGAGGTCTGAGCAATTTGGGTTTGTGTTATGTGCATGTGCACACACACACAACACCCCCCCTTCCTGTTTCTCTCTATGTTGGAAAATTCCATAGGGCTCCTATGGAAAACACAGTGTAATTAACTCATTTTGATACGAAGCCTTTTTAAGGCAAGACCTTTGTGTTGAACATATTTTACTGTTCCATTCCTCTTCTACTGTCCTATATTAATCAAAACTGTAACCCCTGTTGTCTTTGCACTACGAATCAGAATGTGCCCCTGGCGAAGAATGAGGGAAAAGTCAACAGGAATTAAGTTTCAGTGCAACTGTTTACTCAACTGTGGCCTGCAGTTATTGAAATTTTATCCGTGGTTTTGTGTGACTACTGCAGTAATGAATTCAGCATGGCTGTGATTTTCTCACTGATGGTATTCTCACTTCAAGTAAAAACCTGTAGGATGAAAATGATTGAAGCAACCAAAGTTTACACACTTAGTATCATCCATTTCTCCAACTTGTTTAATTAGGACAAGCTTTCTGTCTTAGGTGGTCAAACAGGGGTCCCCTGCTCCTCCGCAAGCCTTCCGTTTGCTTTGTTTTTGAGCTCATGTTTGTTTGGGTTTTTTTTCTACTCCACAACAACCTGCTAAAAAGATCACTGTACACTTAGGGGAGTCTTAACCAGCTGCCAATCGCTTATTTGAAAGGTTTTAAGAATGCTTATTGCATTAGAGAAAGCACAGGTTAGGCGTAAGCATATTCACTGTGGCTCCGCTGCAGCCTTTGTTCCCAAACACATTAACGATACATGCCCAGCACTTTGGTGTAAAATTTCCTCAGAGGGTTTCAAAATTTTATCAGGGAAAAAGAAAAAGGCAAAACATATTACGCAGATAATTTACACTGGCGAGCTTGGTCACTTCCCAGGAAACACACTAATTAAAACGCATCAGCAAAAGGCACAATTTGGTCCCCATCCTTCTCAACTGAGGAGTTGGGAGGCGGGATGTATTTATTTATTTATCCTGACATTCTGCCGCAGCAGATACCTCTGCAGCCCTTCTCACTAATAGAAAACATTCTGTTGATAGAGGTTGCTAGGTTATATTAAAATTTGTTGCAAAAACAAAACTGAGCGTTTAGTGTATTTTCCACCCAGTGACATATTTTGGAAACCAGTTATTTGTATACAGCAATTCACCCAATCACTGCCACCAGACTCAACGCATTCAGGCAATGGAAGCAAGCCCTGATCTTTGGACGTCGCCAAGCAATGATTTAAAAAAGAGCCTTGGAAGAGAAGTCCAACGTTTCCCTTTACATTAACGACTGCAATCCCTGGACAGACAAAAAAATATGCACAGAATGTTGTCAGCAAGTCCTAAAAGCATCCTCCAACTGGCAAATACACAGGGTTTGGAAGAGGAAGGGGTGGGGGGGGGGGTGGGGGGGAGTTAAATGCTTCATGCTTTTTCTGGAAGTAGGAAACTTGTAATACGTCTTACAGTACCTGCTGTTGCTGGAGATGTGCTAAATCTGCAGCCCCAATTTCAACTGAAGGTGTCTCGCCGTTTGATCTCACTTCCCGCAGGCTGCACTCTAGTAAATGGTTGCCACTGCTCGCTCCATTCTGAATGGCTGAACCGTTACTTTTTGTCTCAGTCCCAGATTCTTGCATCATGACTCAAAAACCTGAAATAATTTAGGGGAGGGGAAGAAAGAAAAAAAAAAAAAGGAGAAAAAAAAAAAAAAGCAGCTGTTAAAACAGTTGCTGTATATAAAGAGACATGCCCTGTTTTAAATCCTGCCAAAACTGTAAACATTTGTCATTTCCCTTCATACGATTTATCTTTCATTAATGGTTCATGCTACTAGTTTATGTTTATTTATCTGTTGGTACAGCTATAATTTCAGTAAGTTAGTTCTGGTCTAAATATAGTAGTATTTGCTCAACATCTTTTTTCCCTCAGAGAAAAAAAAATATTTTTGAACGAACACACAGAATCCATAATTAAATTTCTCTAGTTACATCTGGATGCTTTCCTTTGAAAGGGATGAGTCAGGCTGCAACATACGATGGACAACATAAAGAACTCGATATGCAATATGATGGGGAAGGCACGTGAAGCAGAGCATTCACTTATTCTGGTTTCCATTCACACCATGATACTGCTAAATTAGCACCTTTAATTACTCTGAAGCAATTTAGGCCAAGTCTGGGATGTGCTGGACACCATCAGTGTCTGCTTGGGGAAAAGCCCTTCAACTGCTCACAGAATTTGTCTACTTGGCAATCTCCTTAGCTGTGGGTTTGATCTGACTGTGGATCCACTACGGTGAAGAGCTCCCTGAGTTATCTGCCTGACGCAACAGCCACAGCGGTTCACAGCCCGCTCGCACAGCTCTCTGCTCTCGGTGGATGTCTGTCCCTAGGTGCTTTACAATGCTGTGCTTGTCAAACATATCAGTGGGTCACAGGCCCCACAACAACAAGGAGAATGGGGATGGGTGCCTGCTCGCTCACCCCGCAGCTGCTGGGATTCACCCATCTTTGTGAATTAACTGGTCACATTTGTGCACAGGACAGCCCCCAAAAGCAAGCAGACACGCCACTTTTCAGCTGCAAACCACTACCTTTGAAATACTTTGATTCATTATTATAGATATTTCCACCTGCAAGGCTCCAAGTTACAGGATTTAGATGTTATGAACCTGCTCAGCTTCCTCCAACCCATCCCTCCTTCAACTCTTCTCCTCTCGCCCTTACCCGGGGCACACGAGGTACAGTAAGCCAAGCCCTGTGCCCCGAGCACACTGCTTGCTCCATGCTAACTCACCACACGCACGTGTGAGCCAAAGGCCTCTGTGCAGGGTAAGTCACCTCAAAGGTAAGACACTTTGTACCTACGGAAGAACCTGCCTGAATTGGTAACCATCCTGACTCAAAAGGAAGAAGAAAAATCTCTTCCCTTCCAGCTCATAAGGGAAAGGCTGAGAGAAAGCAATGCGTTTCCATCAGAAAAGTACCAAGGGAAATTCCTTTCCCTGGGAACTCCACACGTGTAACGTAGAGCACGAAGGCACAGAACCCAGCATCGGCTCCCCAGGTCTCTGCTAGACCCACACCAGACACCCCCCACCACTTGACTCCACATATAGAGGTACACCGCAGCCCAACACACCATCACCAGACCTCTTGTTCGTTTGGTAGCTTCAGAAGTTCATAATGATGCTCCATACGGCTGATAATCAAACTGAGAAGCAGCTGACTAACGAGGGCTTCGTCACCACCATGCTCCAGTGTCAGCACTCCTCGCTGATTCACCTCTGAGGCGGGTGAACCACTCATTAGCCAGACCCTGCTCCCATCATGATGGGATCGATTCGCACTGATGGCCGCCCAAGCACATGGACAGTGCTAGGACAGACTCGAGTGCTCTGATTACATTTAAATAAATTTCAGCCAGTCTATGGAAATTTCATTCAATCTGTTTTGTGAAATCTTCAAATTATGCATGGGGACAAAAAGGGTTTGGGGGCTCATTATAAAGCTGCTGCCGACTCCCTTGTAAAAGCTCCACAGATCTAAACAAACCAACACCAGCCTTCCCAACACCACTGGCAAATGCTTCTGGGTTCTGACATGATCCTGGGCTGACACAGACCAAGCACAGTGTGGTTTTCGTTTTCAGCACGGTAAGGAAAGCGCACAAGCACTACAAGGCCTAAGTTTTTACCTAAGTTTTTATGTAAGTGTTTATACCAGCAAGGCTGGATTGTGCACCAGGTTCCTTTGGAAGAAGAGACTTCTCCAGACAGCTCAGTAGTTGCTCAAAGGTCTAGCATGCAAACTTTATATGCTACGTTACTAAAAAGGACATGGCTCTTTTAGCCAGAGATAAAGCCGAAAGAAAGAACAAACTGATGTAATTGCTTTCTGCTTCCATCCAAATTTGGGATCAAGCCTCAACTGGAGAAGATCTGGACAAGGATAACCATCGTGCCAGACTGGGTTAGCAGGTTAAACATAGAGACTCGTTGTCTTTGACTGCTGGGAAGCACGGTGATAAACCGCGAGTGGCACATCACCACCACGTAGACCATCCAACAAAGGAAGGACACAGTAAAGAACTGGTAGGAGGTGCCTCCAGCAGATACCACAGTGGAAAGAGATACTAAAACTACATAACCCAAGCTGTAAAGGAAGACATTTCATTGCCCAATGCTCCCAACACAACAAATTGAACAGGAAGCAAGAACCTGGATAAACTGCTAAGGAGGGCCAGAGAAAGCACCGACCAAAGCACTGAGATGCCTCCAATAGTGGCATGAAGAATGTGCAGCACTGAGAAGCAGATCTATCACTGCCTGATCAGAGTTTGTTGGCTTGCCCTTCTGAGCAAAATATCTCCAGGACACAGAAAATAATTCACAACCAAACTGGTCAAGAAATTATTTATTCTCTCTCTGATTGCAAAATGCTCCTGGAAAGAAACAACGATGGGAATTGCCACAATTTTTCCAACCAACAGGACCGAGAAAAAGACAGATTATTTAGAGTATTTGGCCACAAAAAAAATCATCGTTCTTGAGAACCTTTTTTCCATAGCGCACTTCAGGCCCTGCTCTACCTTTCAAAGACCCCCACCAGTTACCACCTGAGGTGCACAGGGCTGGCCTGGCCCCTCCACATCCCATACCCACCCTCCCAATCATACCCAGTGGAAGTGACATCAGCTAGCAAGGAAATGGGAGAAAAGAGAACGGACGAGAGTAGGAAGGACAAAGAGAACATCAGGAGAGTAAGAAGAAAACTGTGATGTTTGGACTGTCAAAAAAAAAAATTAAAAGCAGAAGTGAACATTTTTGAGCCAATTTGCTCTAAAACCACCCATCACCGACAGTCAACTTCAATATAACTTCAGCTAAACACCAATCCAAAACAAATCCAGTCTGCTGAAACACCTTTAACAGAAAACAGGATTTTCAAGGGAGAAAATATAAAACTGTTTATTTCCTCACCATGGTCAAATGCGAGTTGACATAAATAATCACAGTGTGGTTTGATCATTAAGTGCCATGTCATGAAAATCAACCTGCAAGAGCTTTCTGTTAGGATGATGATGATTTGTCTTTTTGAGCACACCTAAACGAGCTGAGGGGACAGTACTGAGGCTGGCTGAGATATCCGTCTCTCCCTGGCAGAGAGGAGAGGACCTTATAGAAGCCTGGAAGTGAAGTCTGTCATTCAAACATTGCCAGAGAAAAAAAGTGCAAAGCAAGGTTGACTTTTATGCAACGTGATTAATGCTCTGAGGGAACCGAACTGAAGCTTCAGGTCCCATCCCACAAACTGGGATTCTGGCCTGAACATAGCCCCAAGCAACCAAAATAGTGCTGAAGAGGCTGCTACGCCTAACGATTTATTACAGCCCTCCACAAAAGCTTCCATGACATTCAAGATACCACATTCTGACTTGGGAAATTTAATGGCAAAAGAGCACAGCCAATGTCACGCGTCCCACGAAGCAGAATGGCCCTCCTATACATTCTGCAAAGGAAAATGCATTTTTACAGCTTAAAATCGACAAGTTTGGGCTTTCTTTCTATAAAAATTCTAAGATATTTCACAACAGGAGGGATAGAGACTGACTCTTAAGATTACTAAAGGTGACACAGGATGTTTTTCCCATATGAAGGGACCAAAGCTTAGCTGCTGTAGTAACAACTTGTAAAATTTTATCCTGAAATCAACGGCAACATAATAAAAGACCTGTTCTTAGGTGACTTAATGTCAGCTTGGTTTAAAAAGCCTTCACAACAATGATCAATTTCTTGAGATTCCCATCTTAACCCACACAAAATCTTTTCTAGCTTTGATGCACAGTCAAATACAAAGCCAAAGCCACACAGTCTGGCTCATCTCCCTGGTGAGTATGTTACATTCAAGGTAATGGAGTAAAATTTCAGTGGCGTGGAATCAAAGCAAGGCACTCTGTCAACATGAGGACAACAGCTAATCATCCTCTAGATGACTTGGACTGAGGTAGGGGACAGCTCATTTCTTAAGGGTATGGTCAAAATTGAAAAAACATAGGTTGGATGCAAACTTTGGCTGAATCAAAAAGCTCTCTCTGAGTATTCCAGTGCTCATTTTTTGAACTCAAAAGACAGGACTTGAAGGAATCCTAATTTTGAAAACATTCTGCACTAATGCATTGGGGAAAAAAAAGTCTGTAGCATCACACAGACCAGATGCTGCAGACCCATCTCCCAGCTCCACCGGACTATTCAGATTAGCAAGGTTAAGCATGGAGATTAGTAGGCAGGAGGTGGGCGCTGAAGTGTGCAATTTCTGCAATTCTTCTACTGGTATAGTTTCTAAAGACTAAGCAGCATTGTTTAATGTCAGCGTGAGGGAGGATTTACTGACTGAAGCACCCGTCAGAATAAGGTAACACTGCAAGTCTGGAAAAGCAAGGGACTGATACTCAGATGTATTTAGATGCCTCACCATACATGGAGGCATCTGGTAAGACATTTCCAGGACTCCTGAACAGGCACCAAGCTACATCCTTAAGCATCTCATCACCTTTAGGGAAACACCCCTGGGGTCTTCTGGGCCTTAACATCTTTGTTCTAACACGTGTCCTGATGGAGTCTGGACTACACATTCAGTATGTAGCTTGCAAGTTTCAAAGTTACTTCCAAAGCTGATGATTTTATTTCAGCTATTAGTACTTGGGAGTTGTTTACGAATATATATATGTGTATGTATACACACCTAAAAATCACTCAATGCTTCTGTCCCCTGGAAACAGTGCTAGAGCAAAAAATGTTGTCATGATACATCCCTCCTTTGTCACACTGGTGAAAGATTTTAAGCTAACAAAAAGTTCAGTCTTTATGCCAGGGCAGTTAATTAAGGTTGACCAAGTCAGGCAGAAGTAAATTAACTTGGCTGATCAATTATTTATATGAAGCAGAATAAATGCCCTCAAAGAACTTGGCCCAGCCAGGAAAGGACATGTAAATTAAACACAACACAGATTTATAAAATATATTTCTACTTTTACATTCAGAAGAGTTAACGGCAAAATCAGCTTTAAGTAACTGATCAAAAGACAAGATACAGTCTTAAATCATATGGCAGACCTACGATCTACACGCACATGGTTTGTCAGCAAATGTTTTACCTATCTGTTGCCAGCAGCTCCCCAAAGCAAGTTCAGGACTAACTTTTGAGCCCATCTCTGTGGGAGAGTAAAAATACCCAAAAAATGTTTGGAAGCCTTTCAGGACAACCCAACGTGGTGAACGCAGGATTCTACCTCTTGAAAACAAAACGTACTCCAGAGTGTGACCAGCAAGGCAATACACTAAGCACAAGCAAAGCTGCTTCTTACCCCCAGCACAGGTACAAAAGCAATGCCAAGGCAGCCTGGCCAGGAGCAATGAGGACCATGATGCCGCTCCCAGCGGACCACTGCCCAACTCACAGGTGGTCCCTTCGAGTCCCAGTATTGTTGGAGCAAGTGCTGCGTGGGGGAAGGCGTCTCGGGCTCCACATCCCACCACGACTTCTGAATTTTCCCAGGAACATGCTCCAACAGTGACCAACCGATGCCAAAACGCCCATCTCCTCCAGTCCCTAGGTCAGTGAGGAGGCCAGCAGCACCATCCTGCCATCCATGAGTTCAGTAAAAGAAAAAGGATTCACCAGTGGAAATTAAAAGCCTTGTGTAAGGTAAGGCTTTGATCTACTGTGGGGGAAGGCGTACAGATGTTCAGCTGCTCATTTACTAAATTACACCATGTCACAATTAACTGTGAATCAGCCAGCTTCACATGAGCAGCTCGAGGGCTGCCACCACGCTAAGTGCAGAAATAATGCCAGGGAGGGGAGTTCAAACTACCCAGGTGGACAGATATCTCCTCTCTGCCTGTGTTTGTGGTTAGCTCGACTATTAGAAAGCCATCCCAACATATGGCACGATTTAACTAAATCAGAGCACACTGAACTCCCCAGCCTTTCTCAACTTACAAACCCCTCCGCTCTCCTCATTGCAGACGGGTGACTACCCGTCATGCTTTTAGAGTTTTCAGTAGCCGTCATTTATCCTGCTGACAGGGTGTATTTTAGGTATAATTATGTACTAACTAACTATAGATCAACTGTCAGTACATTAGGGTACTTTTTGGATAAAACTTCACGCTTACCCTTTTGAAGGCCACTCGCCTACACACCACTGGCGGCTGCTGAACTGTGCAAGAGAAAGGAGAAGGGGAATTCAAAGAGCAACTGAGGATGATCTTTTAAGAATCAACTGAAATAGTAAGGAATAGAGCGAGTCAGGCTCTGCTGTCCTGAAAAGCGATGCTGAGTCACGTCTGACAGCAGCGTTTGGAGGAGGAGAGGCAAACCTGGAGCAAGGCAAGGGAGGAACACGTACGGGATGCGTGAAAAAGAGGAAACAAAGAGACAGCGACGAGGTGAAATCCTTTGATATTTCCTCAGCTTAAAGAGGTAATTCAATGCATTAAAACGGATCCTTGAAATTTCAAAGGATGAAACTCGCACAACAAAGATTGTCGAGAGTGCTATTTTCTAGGATTAGAACAAAAACGTACTGGGATTTGCTGTATGATCTTACATCGCTGAGCAGGCCTGTATACTTGCTGTTATGCAAGCACCATCTTCCAATAGCGAATTTTCATAATTATAACAGAAAGGCGTAAATTTTCTAATGCATGGCAGTTCAAAAAGTAATCAAGAGAATGAGCCTGAGGGCTATTTTAATGTATGCAAAGCTAGTGACCCACAGTAAATGGGAGGTAGGCTTCAATGAATGCAAAGTAATGCACACATACTAAAGACCTGGTCTGATGAGGGACGGCTAAAATTAACACCCAATTAATTTCCGAATTGACAAACAAATGAAACCCATAAATCTACTTTCTCATTAATTTTCTTGTGGTATAATTTAAAGCAGTAATATGAGGGCAAAAACTGAGCATTATCCATCATAAATATCAAAAAAGATAGCACTGTAACACCATAAATTATGCATATTACCTGTTGTTAAAAATGATTAATGTATTATCAACTTTATCGTGCACTGTATATGTCTAGACATATCTAAAATCTGAAATTTCATTTAGTGGTTAGGAAATAAAGGGTCCAGAAGAAATGGGATTATCTGCAGCACATCCTCAGTTTTGCCGCCTAACACAGCCCTGCCGCTCTCCTCTCGGCTGGGCTCGTCCCAAGCCTTGGGTCAGTGGAGGTTCAGCACATCGCACAGGTGATGCTCCAAGCCCCCTGGGGAAGGAAATCATGCTGCTCTCGGAACATCCCCTTGAGCAGATCCAGACATAGACCCAGCACCTGGATCACACAGGGCTGCTCCTCTTCCCTGCCCTCTCAATGTCAGGGAGGAGATACTTGGTGGTGCAAAGCCAGGGGGAGGGAGGTAAAAAAGGAACAAGGAGGAGGAAAACATGAAGCTGTCACTGAATTCAGCGAACAAAATGCCAGTGCTTTCCAAAAATGCTCGAGCACATCACCTCGGCCAACAGGAGAAGGATGTGGGTTGCTTTACTCCTCCCCAGGGGTCATGCCAGTGAGAAGCTGAACTTCCACCAAACTGAACCTCTAGCAGGGTTTATGTCTGCTTGCCACCCTAGAGTCTCCCAAGTAGCAGCTTCACCTACTCCTGTCTAGATGCAAGCTGCCACAACTTTTTATTTATTTTACTGTATACAACGACACCACCTCCTTCACTGTTTTCATGCACAGCTTTCAGTGTCTGGGTCACTTCTTTCCAGCAGCAGCGGTGAGCATCATTAGGGCCATGGGAACCTGCAACCACGCAGAGGCAGCTTAGTAAAAGGCCGACTGATGCTCTGCAGGAGCTGAGATGCGAGACAGCTGTGGTGAGGAAAAGGGGAGTCAGGACCTTAATCCCAATTGTGCCACACTGACTAGTTGTGAAATCACGGTCAAACAACTTAACTTAGAGAATCAGCCACTGCAGCTGAGGAAAATCCCTTCCCCCAAGGAAATCTCTTCTGCCAAGGGCTCTCCTGACCACAGATGGTAAGGAGAGAGAAGCAAATCCAAGGAAAACCAATTGAAACAGACAGTAAAACGCTGCCAACTGCCCTGTTCAATAGAGCTAGAGCCGGTCCCCACAAAAAGCTCGCACACCAAAACTGAGAAGGTAACAGGTCTCACCCCTCGCCCTGAGGTAGGGTCCAACAATGGACAGCTCAGCATCCCCCGAAAATGTTTCTTGCATCCTCCATTTTACACACAGGCATGGAAGTTACTCCCAGTCTCACCTTGGATAAACCGCCCCCCTCTGCAAAACCAGCTCAATCTCAATCTCTGCCTCTCAGTTTGACAGCTATTAAAATCCATATACAGCATGAAGCTCGTGCCATAGCTGCATAAAAGCTCTAGAGCTGGGCCACTTCCAAACGACTGGCAAATATGATGTAATCATTTACATACCATCATCGGCAGAGTGAGGTTCCTTTCTCTCTCCTGGGGAGAGCTGTCTTTCAGCTGTGATCTTGACAGAAATCATCCTTACCATCACTGGGATCATCATTTGGAAGCAGAGGAACGGCGGGGTGACAGGAAAAAAAACCCAACAGGCAAACCACACAAGAAACCATACTTCATTGTATCATACTACTCTGAGACTGCTCCCGTACAGACACAAGCACCACCTGCACTAGAGGAAAATCACCTCCAGAAGGACGGACACTTAACTGCGGCACGGAGGGGGCACAGAATGGCTGTGGAGAGCTGCCTTGGTACTGGTGTCTCTTGGGAGGTACCTACCTGCTCATCCCAGCCCAGGTGTAGCCGCATGTGGGGTTCCCCACGGTTTCGTGTAAAACAGGAACAGAAACTGCAGAGCCGTTCTCACAGCCCGGGACTTATTTGTTTGTATGCACACTGCCCTGAGCTTGCAACACAAACTCTCACAGTCTGCCCCACAGAAAAAAGAACAGGAGACTATTCAACCAAGTAAAAGACCAAAGTTGCATCTAGTAAATATGGCTGGTTTATGCTAGACAACAGCAGCATTGCTACAGTAAGATGGTATCAAACCTTCTAAGACCAAGTGCTGGCTGCAGATGAATTAAGACTCCCGCCCTCCACATGTATCTCCATGAAAAGTGTTTCTAAACTCCCCACCAGCCTCCAGAAGTTGAAAACAATCCCAAAGCCAGGTGTAACTCTGCGATATTTCTGCACGACAGAGTTTTCACTTCGCTATTTTTGCTTAGCTTAACTCAGAGAAGGTTTCATTCATTACAGTAACACAAGTCAATTAACGCCTGGCTTGTGCACTTACACACTTCGGGTACCTCCTGCTTCCTCCCAGCCCCAACGCTGCTCCAGTAGCCCAGACAAACAGTACATGTGGAACACCGGTGCGAGCCGGTGAATGCAATAAATCACGTTGCATTTGGTTGCTTGCTTTCCCAAGGCACGAAAAGGACAATTATTCAATGTTATCCTTCAAAAGCTCCTTATAAACATATATTCAAGATATTTTAACAGGTTAATTCGCATATAAAGACACAGGCACCACCTCCTTACAAAAAGGGTTAACATTTCTTTCTCAAGGTCAGTCTAAGAGGGTTTACTCCCTTTGTGTGCAAAGCCCTGGCAATTTACTGTTAGCACTAACAGGTCCTGCCTGGCATTGGAAATTCAAACCCTGTTCCCAAACAATAACAAACAAGAATTTTGGAAAACAAAGGCGGTATGAGTGAGTTTTTCTTGCTCATTTACAAAACAACCCAAAAGCAACAGCTACCGAGATGGCGCGCTCTAATTAGAACTCCCAGAAACTGAAGAGCAAACAGCCAGCATACAGAAATTAGCAGATGTAAACGCAGTTTTCCAGTTATAGAAAGCAGAAAAGCAGCTCTGTCATCTCACTTGCAGGAGGAGGAGCGACTGAGCGTGGTTTTAAATTTGGTATTTTTCTCTCCATTCAAAAAGCTATGCTTCTAAACCCGACTTTTTTTCATCAGATCTCCACAGAAATAAAAAGTGAAAGCTTTGCCTTTTTCCAGCTCCATTGAGGGCACATGCATCAATTAAAATCCAACATGAGAAAAGAGGGAAACCACAAAGCCCCCGACCAAAACCTGAAACGGGATGCAAGGCTGTACTCTCAGGGTGATTACCTGGTTCATAGCCCTATATCTTTGTCCTAGACCTTCTAACTCCTTGTTTGCTCCATGCAGGATTTTCTAGCCATCAGCCGTCTACCACTGTGCTAGTCGTCTTGCAGGAGTGCTCTCTCCCTTCTGAAAAAAGCAAACAACTGGATAGATATCATTACACTAAGGAAATCTCTTGGAAAAACCAAACAACTTGCTAATCTTTCTAGCCCCTTCACCCAAGTTAAAGATAAGCAAAGCAAACCAAAGTGAGTTTCAGCCACATTCCAGGGACAAGCTCCCCTTTTTCTCCTTTATCAAAATCCCAGCATTTAAAGGTTTTTTTTCCAGACCTTGCAGGATAAACTGCTGCTCACACCCGCAAACAAAGCAATATTTGTTTAATAACTGATTGCTGCCATGGGTACAGTAAACAAGGGGCCCAGCATTTGTGTTTATGAACAAACACATCATCTTGCAAGAGCAATTTAACATTAACCAGGTGGAATAATCAACAGATTTCATAGGTGACACTCAGGGCAGGACTAATGTAAACAGAGCAGGGAGGAGAAAGGGGCCACTCTTAGGGAATCAAGGTTGAGGCAAATGCATTACATAGTAAACAGCTGGGAAGAACTCAAGACAAACAAATAGTCATTCTTCTGACATTTCGAGAAGCAGAAAGGTTGTACGTTACATACATCAGCTGCTGACCACCATGAAATCAAACCAGTTGGGGACCAGGCCTTCTTGTTTACACAGTGCCATGTTTGCTTATAAACAACAATTTGCTGTTACCAACCTCGCATTACTCATTGCATAAACGAGCAGATCAAGTGAAATCCTGTTAACTCTTTTGTGGATTGAGGGTTTTTCCCCCTCCTCTTCAACAACAACAAACAAAAAGCCTTCGCAGCCTTGCTGTGCAACCTCGAGACAACCGGCAGCACAGGAGAACACAGAGCTGTGCATCTCTTCCAAAGAAGGGGAAAGAAAGGAGCTGAGAACACTTGGAAGTGTTTTACAAAGCAAGATTAACCAGGAAAACCACTTCTAGAAAAGATCTATTTACATTTAAAAAACAAAAAAATCAGCAACTACAAAGATGGGATGCAGAATTTTCCTTTCTTCCCTAGAAGCAGCGAGCAAATCGACAGCTTTCCTGCACAACCAAACCTGCCCAGCGCGACCACATACACGTGTGATTTTGTACAGATACACCCATGGCCATGCCAGCTCCTTGCCTGAGAGCTATGGCTCTCTGTACGCAGTGACACAAGGGGCTGAAGCAGCAAGGCAAGGTTCAGCCCTCCTCCTTTCTCTCTCCCATGCTCAGCCCTCATGCTTCGGCCCCTCATCACCATTCTCTGATCTCTGCAGATCTCCCCAGCTCCCTTTTGTTAACTCAGGCTGGGCCAGAAGCCCTTCTCAGGTCTTCTTCTCACAAATCTCCGGCACCCAACTGCTACCCAGCCAGTGTCCATCTCTCAGCCCCAAGGCACTGTGACATTACTCCTCCGGGTGTTCAAGATGCCGAAATCCCCTGGGTTTTCCACCTCTCATCCCCGTAACGCTCACATTGTCCATTGCAATGCTCCTCCAGGGAGGTTTCTATAACCTCCCTATCCTGAACACGGATTTTGGGAAAGGTTACGGAGAGAAGATAGATGGTCCTATCAGTAGGGGTTAATATCCAGGGCTCTGGGTTACATTCCTGCCCCAAAACAATCCCTGCGTGTGACCTCCAGAAGGCTCTTCATCCCTCTCCTATGTAAAGCAAGCCCTTTAAGATGTTACACTAGTCAAAGCAGGGTGGAGGATGCAGTTGTGGTCTACACCGTGGGTCCTTTATTCTCCCAGCTGCACCACGAGCCCTATGAGGGTCACCACTACCTTCTGATCAGCATCAGCTCCACCACCAAACGCAGAGTAAAATTACCCCAGTTTTGAACACATTAATTGTCTGCAGCCAGAGCTGGCCCTGGGACTAATCTCCCCTCCTCTGCCATTTCATGTGCAAACAGCATGGTGGCCAGAAGCCTCCCCCCTCATCATTTTTTTTTTTTTTCACAGGTTTTAGAAAATTTGATACTTTTCTTCAAAATCCTGGATGTCCACCACAGCTGGCCAAGAACCTCTGCTTTCTCTTTCAGAAAATATTTGGCCTTTTGTTGCAGCACAAAAAAAAAAAAAAAAAGGAAAGGTTCAAACCCATGGTATCAGTACAGCCCACTAATAAGGCAGGTATTTAAATAAAACCCAAATGCAGCATTGTTCGGGCAACCTCCTATTTTTTAATACATCAGGTTGACAGCATAATAGCTGGCAGGATGAAAGGTGCGACTCGAGGACGGGGTTGGCGTCCGCACCCCAGGAAAACAGAAGTGCTGCCCCATTTCCTGTGCTTCAGCAGAATATTTCTGATGTCTGGGGCTGCCGAGGACTTAACTCTGAATTAATGATTACACACAATACCCTCCTTTCTCCCCTCCCTGCAGGACAGCAAGGGCCAGCCTCACCAAACGACTGTGGGCAGGCAGGCACGGGTCACGGGGGATTTAGATATTTCACAGTGGCTTCAAAAAATTTAGACACCGCAACCTGAAGGCTTCTGAAAACATCAAGCTTCACATAAAAGTCCTGATATTTCCCTACTTGAGACAACTGCTCTCACCTCAGCTGTGCTGCCTGTTCCACGGCTCCTTTTCCAGCACGTAAAAATCACAGTTTATTCAGTACAAAGTAACTACGGTATGATAAAAACTATAAGCATATCATTCAAATGCTTTATTGGTCAAATAGATGGATGCTTTTATTAGTCCAACCTTTTTTGTAATGGAGTGCCACTGATGACCCAGTGTTAGCCTCATTCCCTGCTATTAATCACACTTCTAAGAGCTCATTTTGCTTTAAAATCTTAAGAAATTGCTATAATTTAAAGACATGGTGTCTACATAATGGGAAATGCTTCACAGATTGTATCATTCCATATAACAGAGGATTTTTATGGCAATGCTGACCACGATACCAAGGTATTACAAAACTGGAATAAAATATTTTATGAAGAAAATCTCAATGTAAACTTACTTTTGCATTTGTGGTTTTCCACATCCGTAACGTTTTAATCGCAGCCTTTTGGGAGTTGCAGTTTTCAACTGCATGTGGCTTTACATAGATTAACACTACAAAACACTCCCTGAGCAAATATAAACAGAACAAAACAAAATTAAATGAAAATTAAATAAAATCAAAGGATGGACCATGAGAAAAAGACTGTTCAAGTTATATCTTAACAATTTTAACGCCAGGGATTTATCCTTTCGTTGACAATATTACATCTTCTCTTTCTGCACAGGGAAAACAGATGATGTTTACTGTGAAAAACTTTTATGACAAAGTGGAAGCATCTTAGGAATTTACCTACACTGAGAATTAAATTAATATAATGATGGTCTTAACCTATATTAAAATGTACTTTGCAAAATGTTTTGACAATGTTGGCTGCTGCAGGAGGGAAAACACATTTAAGACAATTTCAGCCAAATGCAAAGCAAAAGCCTTCCATTTTTCAAATGTAAAGTAAAAAGCATCTTTAAACATCTTCTTATGAAAGAAAATGCAGTGCAATTATGTTATATGGCAAATACAAAAGCATGTTCTTTTCTTCAGTTCTCTAACAAGATATTAGTACCTCCCGGCCTTAGGAGTTCCATGTGTAAATCACATCATATTCAGAATGTCTGAATTAATTATAATAGGAGCTGGAGAGAAATGTTAACTTTCCAGGTTGTTGCTAAGGATTAGCCCTTGTTTACAATTCTGTATTTATAGAACAAGAAAAATTTGTCAAATGAAGGGCAAAGAGGAATGCAGGAACACAAATTCAGCTTTGACTTCAAAACAAATCAGATCTTGCAACCATTCCCTGAGAAGAAAACCACAGTTTTTAATGTGAAGATGCAAATGAGCCTCAGAATATAAAAATGTTTTATAATTCTGTGCATTCAACACTACTAGATGTTATTTAAAGAATTTATGTTAACATTTCTCATCCTCACACAGCAAGTCCAAGATGCTGCGAACAGCATCTATTTAAAATGGATCACGTTTCTTGGGGACACTGGGGAGCTGAGGAGGCTGAAGGAGGCGGCAGCCGTAGGTTTGGACCCACAGCCCCAGGTTCATGTGGGTTCATGGACTGCACCCCAAAGGGGTTCAAGGCAGCATTCCAGGAAGAACAAGCCCCTTGCCTTCAACAGGCTTAATGCTGGCTATGTGGAGGTCTGCATCTGTGCAGAGGACACATCATGAATCTCAAAACTGCTTGGAAAAGGCACATCAGCTCCCATAAACATGATGTGAACAAGCCACCCTTTAAGAAGGGTGCTTGGGACCCCAAGAGAGGTCTGCTGTGCAAAACAGTGTTTCCAGAGAGCAAGGGATGGCTCAAGGCTCAAAGTCCATGGGAAGGGTCCCACAGAGCACAGTGCCAAAGCTTTGCAGGGACTTGCAGGTCTCAGGCACCTGGGCAAAACTGGCCGGGGAAGTTTATACCACTCCTGTCGCTGTTCTGAGGATAAAGAAAGCACTTCGGCCTCCAGCACTTTCATTTCTTTTCGCAAACAGAGGCACACCCACCACAATTAAGTTGCAAAACCATTTTCATTAGGACTCCTTGTTTTCACACACTTACAGACCTGCCACCCCTCTCACACTCCCATCACTGTGTGGAAAACTAAAGAAGGGCACTTTAGTGGTTTTAGTTGATGGAGAAACAAATGGAAAAATGATTTTTTTTCCCGCTAAAAAATAAAAAAGTAACCACCAACTCCTGAACAGGGTGACTTGCAAAAATGCTGAGCACCCACAACTGAGAGCATCTGACACCCTCAAGAATCAGCCCCAGAACACAGTAAGAAAAATGCACTTAGCTAAGCTTTTGTGGAAACATACAGTGTCGCCTTGCCCTGTCCACAGTCTCTGGCTATCATGTTACAGCTGGGACAGCAGGATGCAGAAGAGAAACCATGCACGTGGCTGTGAGAGTCTATGTGCAAGCTAATATGCACACAAAGCACCCACTATACCAGTTTAGCATCAGCCAGAACAAAGTGGGACTGAAGAGGTGATTTTTCTACCCAGCTTTTGGACATTTTCTTTCCCAGGAACATCTCCAGGCTGGGTTCAGAGGAAGGATCCCACTCCACCACGCTTCTGTGCAGGAGACATGTTACTGCACGCGTTCCTCAACAGCCACATGCTCAACAGTGATACACATGGATCCCAAGCACCCAAAAATACAGTTGGTCCTCAGCGCACTGGCCCAATGGGGGGAGCGGCAGAGGGGGGAAGTGTGATTTTTTTTCCACCTCAAAATTTCATCCTGTGCCTGAGAAAACTCCCTAAAAAAGCTCTGTCGAAACCGGTTTGTTTCTACTCACCAAAAAAAGCACATATGCCTACTTTCGAGTCAGGATACAGGAAGCCAAACTCTTAATGCCTCTCCTGCATTCACCCATGGATGAGGAGCAGTACCCATCTCCGAGCCATCATAGGAGACAGCTGGGAGAGGCAACAGCAGAGAGGAGCAACTGGACATCGAACAAGCCTCTCTGGCTTGCCTTGGCCACAAATGGCGGGTGATCGAGAGCACCTCTGTGGCTGCCCATGTCTTTTTCCATGCACAACATCAACACAAGAGAGATCCACCCAATCAACAGTGCTACAGCCCCACAACCTCTCCAAAACAAGCTGCTTGGTCTTGGACTGGAAGGGTCCACCACTGCCATGCTTCGCAGAGGTTGCTCCATGTTTTTGGAAATGGCTTTTCTGGTGCTCAACCCCCAGGACCATGTGGGGCCATTTACAACAAGGGATGTGTGTTTAGTGTTCAAAATCCGCAGGAAGATGGTATTTGAGTGTCTCCAGCCACGCACAGGTGCACAGTCCCACAGATGTGCTGGCCGCTGAACACTGCTTGTGAAAGGGAAGGATACCCTCTATTTACCCTCCATTCAAGGCAAGCCTATTCACGGTCAGGATGTGCCCTCAGAGGGGAATTTGCACCCTACACCAGATTGTATGGCACTGCAGTCACTGACCGTATGATCTCTTCCTTTGGATTAAAACTGTTTGCACAAGTCAAAGCAGAACAAGGAGAGCAACAAAACCTACACTGTGTTTTGTTCTATGCCGCAGCCACATATTTCAACCGCCTCAGCCGAATTCTTAGTGTAAACACAGCTTTAAAAGAAAATAGCTAGAATAAAGGGCTTCTGGAAAGTTCCTACTGATTATGTATGCAAGAATTCTGCTACTGCTTCCTCCCATCATCTGAAAAACAAACCAAACACCCAACTTCCACAACTATGTACAGAAGTGCTATTTTTCTGAAACGCGTTGCAATCCTATCTGAGGTCTGCAAGTTGTAATGAATGCATCTTGTTTTGTGAAATACACAGAGGAGCTCAATTAAATGAACAACTGTAAAGGAAATAGAGCTGATAAAGGAATTAATGCTGCGTGTGCCAGATCATAACACAACATCGAGGATAACAAAACTGTGTCAAACATGCAACCACTGAAGACTTAAAAAAAAATTAAATTAGAAAGTTAGACCCTAAAATATTTTAGGCTTGTAAAATAAACACGTGCAAAACTTGTTTTATAGCCTTGAGAGGGGAGCATGGGCAGCAACAAAGGGGTCTCAGGTAGCTGCTGCTTCAAGACCTATTAAATCCACAGAAAGATGGAATGTTTGATGACCAACCACCAGCTCCACTACCCATCCACCCGCTCCTCATCGCTCAACATGAATTTCTTCCCCCGAAGACCAAGCTAACCCCATTCCACATCCACCAAAGCACGAGCAAGTTTGCATCTCAGTCTCTTTTTCTTAGTTTTTGTTCCCTGCTGTTCTCCTGTGCCTCCTGGGCTGCCCACACGCTGGAAGGGAGCTGCCAGCCCCAGCACCGACACCGGTGGGAGCACAGTTTAGAGCTCAGCCGGAAAGGAGACATGGAAGGTTCTGCAGACACCTCTCACGTCGGCTCTTCTCCCTTCGCAGTTGGTGTGTGAACTTGTAACTCGGAAATTGCAAGTTCCCCACGATTTTTTTGGCAACTTGAACGTAATTTTTTAGGAAAACATAGTATGCGGCTTTTGGCACCGGGGAACTAGGAGCTGAGACTTTTCAGACAAAATATGCAAAGGTGATGGTCTCACAAGCCTTGAAGGGCTTGCTGGATGTAAAGTGGGTTTTGGAAGACAAGAGCAAAAATATTCTGACTCCAACAAGCCGTAATAAAAATCTGTGTTCAAGCAGATCCACAGACACTTCCTCACAAAACGGGCACAGTACCCGCATATGGAACAGCTAAGGCAACGTGGTGTACCCATGGCTGTATACCATACAGCAAGCTGGGCACCTAGAGGTATCTAAAACCATCTTTCTCGTATACTTTTGACTTAAAAGGCAAGACTATAGGGACTTTTTGGCAGCCTTGAACATCAGGGAGAGGAGGGAGGAAAATGCTTTAAATTACAGAGATGCTAATCTCCCACTTTTGATGTGTCCAGCTATTAATCAAGTTGCTTTGGCAAAACATCTGGCTGAGCCATGGGCCTTGAAAGCAGCATGACAAGCCCTTGGTCAGACTACAGCCTCATCGTGTCAACACAACAACCAACTCCCCCTGGTCCTCCAGCTATAGCCTGGTTTTGGGCCACACACGTCATCACCTTGCTGCTGGCAAAGCCTCTTAGCATCTTTTCCTCTTAGGCATTGGCAGTGTATTTCTTCCTTCCCTTCTCTAAGTACAACCTTTTGTAAAGGTATGAAGGAGCTTCTTCAGGAATGCCATCCCCAGGACCACTGACCTGTGCTGAGTTTCCGACAGCAAAGGTCTCATG